>JAXGGA010000467.1:0-224978 GCA_038373865.1 Uloborus plumipes | reverse complement strand
TAATTCAAGTATGGCAGATCATTTGTGAACCATAATAATTATCCCCAACTAACTTACACCTATTTAGTAGCTTTCAAGCCCTATCACAATATCATTAAAAATTTAGTGGTATTTACAGATATTTGGTTTGAAACTTCGTCCAAGTTATTTCTTGTCACCCTGTAGTTATTAATGTGATTACTAAACTTAAAAAAATAAACAAAGATATAACTTAGTAGGTTTCCCACTTCAGTTTTGTTGTTGTTGTTACTGATACCACTCGGGTATCCAAGCCTGAGTGGATGCATCTACTCGATTTAAGGAAGAATTGGTACACGGCTTCCATTTTTACTAGCACCATTAAGGTGGATGTCCGATTTAGCTCAACACACATACCATAAGACCCGTTTATAGAGCAGGCAGTCATTAACAACAAACATTCACGCAGAGAAAGGACAAGGACATGAGAGAGAGAAAGTATATCCATGCCCTAGCCGGGATTCGAATCCGGGACCACGCCATCCGAGTCAGCTTTCTCTGACTTGTGGCCAGAAGAAGCTGAAAATCCAAAAACAATGACTTTAACTTTGTGTGTTTCACTTTTATCTCCCATGATGTACAGGGGTACCACAGAGTAAGTTACGGGGAACTCGGGTATTGAACCTAGCACTTTCCGAAGCCTTTTCAACTTAGCAACTTAAAGCCCTGTTTTTATACATGTGGGATAAAAATTCATGGAAAAATAAATTGTGAAAGGTAATTGGCAGTCGATCAATAACATCAGACACATTGTACAATGTATATACATATAATTTTGCACTGAAAAACTTAAAAGTATGTTTGTCTTAATTTAAGAAGAAAAAAAAATCTTACCATTTTCACAATGCATTCCTGCGTACATTTCAGGGCATATGCATGTTGCACTATCAATCCCGTCCAAACATGTTCCATTATTATAACAAGTATGATTGGAACAATCATCAATATTTTCTTCGCAGGACTGTCCTTGAAAACCCGATTCGCAGAGGCAGCTAAAACCTTTATCTTCAGAAATGCATGTTCCTTCATTAAAACAACTGACATCTTCACAAAAATCAATTTTTATTTCACAATTCTTTCCCTTATAATTCTTCGTACAACAACATCTGTAGTCCTGAAAGTTAAAAAGAAGTAATTTTATTTGATTTTACGGATTTTAAAAAGCTAAAATCTTTTTAAACTTTGGAACGAAAAAAACACAGAACTCACATTTTGCATGTCAAAACATATACCACCATTAAGACACGGATTTGATTCGCAATCGTTGATATTAATTTCGCAGTTTTCTCCAGTGAATCCTAATTCACATGCACATACATAGTCGTTGATCAAATCGCTGCAACTTCCACCGTTTAGGCAGGGATCTGAAATATTTTGGAACAATATATTTAGTTAGATTTTTTAAAAAACGTCAAGCTGAAACCTTCATTGTTGAACGTAATTTTAAAATCACAAACTTTTTTACTTTTCTGAACTATGAAACGCGTAAACGCTATATATTGAAAAACATTCGCTTCTTGATATGACACGCAAGTACAGTTATGGATTGACCACGGAGAAATGGCGGTTGAACTAAACGCGGAAACGGTGCGCTTCATTTTGAAATAGCAAGATCACGCAGGCAGTAATTCAGCAAGATCACGCAGGCAGTAAAAACTTCAGTGAACCAAGTATGAAAAGCTTACCTTGCTCGCTGATCCCACCTATTTCAAAATGAATTGGTCTGTTTCCGCTTCTAGTTTACCCGCAATTTTTCCTGGTCAAGCTGTATTAATGTCTCAATCAGGGTTTAAGCTGAGCTTAAAAGTTCTTTAGCAAAAAATTGGAGAGAAAGCTTTAGCAAAACGGCTAATGGGTGTCGAAGGTAAATAAAGGGAATATGTTTTTATATCTTTCTAACTGGCATTTCATCAGGTACTGAAAGCTAAATTAAAATTTCACCCATCACATCTTCAAAGATATAAATTCAAAGTAGTTTTTTTTTTTTCAATACGTGTAAAATGAAAATTTTAGAGTTATACCTATCATTTAGAGAATATAAGTTTTTTAAAACGCCAATAAGGCATTTATTGGGAGGCCGTAATACCCACTAAGACAATATATTGTTGACCTTAAGAGTATTTTATACGTGTTGGCTAACATTTATAATAAGATTAAGTTCGATATTGCCATGCTTATTTCCTCTTTTAAATCATGCATTGTTTTTTGTTCTTAATATATTGGAGAAAAAAAAAGCAAAACCCCCATTCTCACTCAGTGGTCGGAAGTAGGGCGCTATAAGTAGCGAAACTACTGTAGTATCTACATTTTTTAGTAGTTTGTAGTGTTGCGCACTACTTTTTTAAAAAGGTAGAGTAGTGAGTAGCGCGATACAAAAAAATAGTAGTTTGTAGCGATTTCTGGAAACTACTTTTAAATTAGAAGAATAAATAAATAAATGAAGGGAAAAAAAGAACGAAGGAAAAAAACAAGGTTTCATTGACTTTGACTGGTACGTTCTATCTGTTTGATGTCATTGGTTTATTTGGCATCATAATTTTTATATATTTCTTCAAATTATTTTCATGTTCCTAAATATTCCCTGGCAAGAAATTAAAAAACAAACTGAAGGCTGAATTCCTTCAATCTTTCAACTTTTGAATCATTTCCTGCGGTGAATATTCATAAAAATTGTAAAAAAAATCGAAAAAGAAAAATTTTAGCAAAAAAAAAGGGGGGGGGTTACAAAAAGAAAAAGTAACAAATAAATTCAAAAACAATTCCTAGTTCTATTCCATATTCAAATGAGTTCATTTATTAATGTGAAGGGTCATTCCATAGTGACTAACGTAACATACAGAGCTGATTTTGTAACTGTGTTTACTTGTAACTTAAAGGATAAAAAATATTTTTTAGTTATTGCTGGTGGATTTACAATGTACATGGTATCTATGTATCATTTCTGCTAAAAATTTAAAACAAAATTACTGACAGTAGATATTTTTTCAACCAAAATAGCAGTGTGACTAACGTAACATTTTTGCAACCTTGAAAATTAATGCTCATGTTGTGAGGCAGAAATTTCTCAAAGTTAAGCAAGTGTTAAAAATTGAATGATATATTTGAAAAATATGTAAAATTGGCTTTTAAAAACATAAAACACATTTATTAAATCTTAATTTTTTTAGTCTTGAGTGTCACTTTTACTCACGATGGAGTGTGACTAACGTAACCGTCGAATAATAAGCAGTATAGACACACTACAAACTATTTATTACGGCTAATCTCAGTGATAATTAGAATACTTTTTCCATTTTTTTTTAACTTCTTATGTTGTATGATTTTTTAAATGCATTTATTCATTTATTTTTGATACTTTTTTTACTTCGGTATTTTTTTTCTTCGGCTGAGGTTGACATTTTCATGGAATGACCCTGAACCACTTTTTGAATATTTTTGGTCAATCCTCAAACGGTATATGCTTTTTATTTATTTATTTTTTAAAAAGCAGCGAAGTAGCGACTACAATTGAATCGTTTATTTCGAAAAGGTAACATCTCTATTTTGATCTCCTCTGTCTCTTTAGAAAATTAAACAGCGCATGGTTATATTTTTGAATGTCATAATCAATGAAAAAATGCCTTTAGTTAAGTACACAATTACTGCATAATTTACCAAATAACCATTGATTATGACATTCAAAAATATAACCGTGCGCTGTTTAATTTTCTAAAGAGACAGAGGAGATCAAAATAGAGATATTACCTTTTCGAAATAAACGATTCAATTCAAAAGTAGTTTATATTCGCTACGTTTTTTAAAAAATAGTTGTAGTTGTAGTTAACTACACTTATAACAAAGTAGTTGTAGTTGTAGTTCACTACAAAACAAATTAGTCTTTCCAAACATTATTCTCAATCATGCAATAAACACATCGAATCCGAGCAAATTCATATCAGACGGAAATGTTTGTGTGTTCAAAATGAGAGATTATGGAAGGAAACAATGGAAGGAATGGAAGTATCTTTTGAGATACGTCCGTTACGATGCTAAAAACTATTAATTCGTCATTTTTGCTTTTATAAAGAGAAGACTTAATTTCTCAACTCCTCGTGAAGGCAAGAGAGAACCCAAATGTATAACTATGTTGGATTTCTTTGTGTAAAGTTTTGTTCTTATTCCCCCTGCTGCTTCCATTTACTCTATGTTTCAACAAAAAATTTTAATATAACTTTTAACAAAATACATATTCGTATAAGGCTAAGATCAACCTCATAATTAAATTAATATTGTATTTCTAAAATCTCTCATCTGCCGGTTTGTTTAAAATCATATATGTTTTTTTATTTCAAACACTAGTCTTATCTATCAATTCCTCAAGCTTTCAAAATATTCCTTGAATGAATAAAAAAATAAAACACTGAATAGAAAGCGAATGCATTTTTGGAGATTTTTTTTCTCTTGGACAGGAAAACATCTGTATATGACATGAAATTCCTTTGAAGCTGATCAAGCGCAAATTTGAAATTTAGTTATACAAAGTTTTTCCTTTATTTCATTTTTTCACGTAGTGAATGAGCGTTTTACCTATACCTATCAGTATTTTGTTTTTTAAATTAAAACTTTTACTTTCTACCAGCTTTGAAAAGTATTTTTTTAAATAATTTTCACAATCAAACATTCGTTTAATAAACTAAGAATCATTGATAGAAATGCGTATTATATCTATTTGACTAACCTCTTTTATTAATTACTCATTCTTTAAAAGCATAATTACACATACACTAAAAAGTTGAGAGAAGAAATAGGCTATACCACCTATTTCTTCTATCAAGTTTTTAATTTAAATTTTATTGTATGTTTTAGAATTAATCAGCATATAAAGATATAATTAGATCAACTCAAATTTTTAACGGTTGTCACCTAGAACTCATACATTTATTTTATTTCATACTTTTTAGTGCGAATCAAGCTCACAAAAATAGTCTTTAAGTTTGAAAATCATTTTTATATTTAATTCAAAATGGAATTGCCAGCAGTCATAGGAGAAAATGTATGCTTAATAGAAGACAAGAAACATATCGAAATTTGATTTATTCTTACTTGTTAAGCAATCATTTATGTTCTCTTCACATTGCTTCCCTGTCCAGCCTATAGGACAAGAACATATATATCCTCCAACAGCATCGGTGCAGGTACCATTATTCAGGCAAGGCGTTGATGCACACTCATCAATGTTTATTTCACAGTAAGTTCCACGAAGGCCTTCGGGACAGATGCATTTGTATCCGGTTCTTGTTGATGAACATGTGGACAGAGGAGCGCAGAGATGCTTTTGCTTGCAGTATTCAATTTCTAAGAAAATTACCAAAGACTTTTAAAAACTCAGCTATCTGTACTAAAGTTAATCACCTAATTAAGACAAAAGCAGATGAGACGAACACGATTCATAAGTGTCCTAAAATGAGTCTTAAAAATACTTCAAAATGAAGTCTATTGTACTAATAAAACTATACAAATCATACCAATGCAACCAGTAATATCTTCAGTTCCTGAATTTTTAGTAGACATTTCATTCGGGCAAATTGTGCACTCCTTTTGTTGTTTCTTATCCTGATAAGAACCAATATCGCACAATGCACATGGCTCAAAACCAGTTTCAGAAAATGATCCTGCTTTGCATGGGACTGAAATTATTTTGAAAAGAATAGCATTAACAAACTTCATTAAATAAAATCTAATCAGTTTTTGTTTTAAATTTACTAAGTGACTAAGTATTTAAAAATGTAGCGTATTGATATAAAAGTGATATAATTGCTTTACATTATTAAAAACTACAAAATTACAACTAAAGACAACGTTAACTGCAAAAGTAAACAAAATGCAAGAAAAATCACATGATTAAACAGGGACGAAAAATGAGGAGTTAAAATTGTAAGCTACCCCGAAAAGTAATAAATCCTGTAATAAGAATCGTTGTTACTCCAATTCTTATTAACTTAGACGTCTCCAATAAATTTCATTTCATTCAACAACAAAGAAAATCCATACTTTAGATTGTTATAAAAATATAAAACTAAAGAAAATTTCTTTGCGTCCGCATTAACGAATGTGTGTTCATTTCTTTAGTTTAATATTTGCTTCAGAGCAAAATCAATTTTGAAAAATCGCTTCCAGGTGCACACTAAGGAATCTAGTTAGTTTATGCAAATTTTTATGACTGAACATTCTACAAGTATGTAAAAACATAACAAACAGACATACTTCCAGGTGCACTCTAAGGAATCTAGCTAGTTTGAGTAAACTTTCATGACTGAACGTTCTACAAGTTTGTCGAGACATAACAAACAGACCGAAAAGCTGACATTGTGCTTTGTATATCTAAAACTATGTACTAATAATAATGCAATCACATAAAAATGGATTTACTTACAAACGCAATCCCAGGAAGAATTTGCTCCTACTTTCCAAGTTTGTTTTCCATCAGGACATCTAGTACACGTTTTCCTCCCAGAATACTCTTGATATGTATCTAACGGACATGCAAAGCATGGTTCGAATGTCGTATCTGAGTGATAACCTGGAGGACAAGGAGCTGAAAGTACCATTTAAATTAAATTAGAAAACAATATAGGGAGAGGGACATTGCAAATGCATGATTTTTTTCATAAATAGCTAAAATCAAGCTAATTTTTTGTGTAAAATGGGAACAATGTTTAAAGTATAAATGTACCCATTTAAAAAGAGTTAAAAACTTAGCAAATAGCTGATTCAAGGCTGTAAAATGCAAGCCCCATCATTAGTACATAAAAACAGAAAATAGGTTCATGTGTTCAAAACAGTCAAGTGAACCAAAACTTGACCTCTTCGTTCACTTTACTGTTTAAGACATGTGAACCTATCTTCTGTTTTTATGCACTGATGATGGGGCTTACATTTTAGAGTCTTGAAACAGCTGTTTGCTGATTGAAAAACTCAACAAAAACTGTTTCGAGGCTCTTTTTAAATGTATACATTTGTACTTTCTTAAACGTTGTTCATATTTTACTTATTTCACAGTACTAAGTTTTCGACGGTTTTTTTTCTTTTACAAGATTTTTTTTTTTTTTTGTCTGAATAAAAAGACCTTTTTTTTTCTTCGTGTTGCATTTCATAAAGTACGAATCTTGTAAAGCCGGAAGAAGAAAGTACAATGTTATGAAAGCGAATCATTTTGTACTCCTTGATTGTGTTTCTTATAATTATATCATTTATCTATGCTCTATAAAGTGCATGACCTTAAACAATTGTTGCAAAGTTTGCAGATCCAAATTAGAGATTCATAAACTTTAGTCTTTTTTAAATGCATCTTGAATTGAGGTACTGACCACGACAATCTTCTATGGATGTAGATTTAGTCAAAAATGTAGTATGACCCTTCGGACAGGGAAGGCAAGATAATTGTCGTTCTTTATCTTGGTAGGTAGCTACAGCACAGTCTCTGCACATATTTTCCTGATCATCCTTGTAAGTTCCAGGAGGGCAATTTACTAAGAATAAAAAAATAAATAACTTTTATTAAATGATTAAGTCTAATATAAGAGTAAAAATTCGGAACTTACGCATTAACTCCACCACAGCTAGAGATTTGGGGGTAAAAAAATATTTGGCGGTTTATTTAGTACGGCATTCGTCGGTTTTATATAACTGCGTACTTGTGCAACCAACAACAGCCAAAAGAAAAACCACATAAACCGCCAAGTCAGTTTATACTGTCAAATCTGTAGCTGCGGTGGAGTTTCAAAATTCAAACCCAAAATTCTTTCAAATGATCACAATGCTGAAACTTTTTTTTTTCTCTTTTATGACGAAGACAAAATTTTGTTTGATTTACAATCCAAATTGCATTGCAAAGAGGCATAGTTTAATTCGGCACGTAAAAGCTGTATATAATATATACTTACAGCATATGGTGTTATTTCTCACTTGGCCAGATGAACATACTAATGAAATATCAAAGAGCATCTGAGGCTTAGAAATTGTTTCAATATTGTACACATTTTTCACATTTTGGGAGACGGATTCTTCAACAGTTTGGAGCAATGAGTTAGCATTTTCCATGATAAGTTTTTTTATTTCTTCTTCCTAAAAATAGAACGAAGACGAATTTAGTTCCATATTTTTAACAGCAAAGAGTAATCTATGAACTTAATGCTCAAAAATTTTGCCTGTAATTTCAAAAATTCAGATTAATCCCAAAAATCTATTCTTCCTTTACTTTGTTCAAAGAAGAAAATTAATATAAAACATGGCAATCTTTGATATGTGTCCATCATTCTAAAAGGATATGCGAATGTTAGAAACCTCCAAACTATTTTTTCCCCAATTATTTTACAAAGATGCTAAAGAATTTCAGAGAAATGTTAAAATTGGCAGGTGAATATTTAGAAAGCTACTCAAGAAACAACCATGCTTATATATAAAGAAATGGCATGACATATGAATCTAAGTTTCAGGTTAGCTAAAGATAACTTCTTAGTCTACGAACTTTTTCAAAAGTTTTCTGTGTTATTTCACTTCTCAAGGGCGCCTTAAGTTCTGGTTTGAAAGTTTTGTATCTAAAATATGAGCAAATAAATCATAACAGGGGAGAGGCTAAGTCGTAAGGGTTAAAATTCAAGCACAAACTGGACCTATGAGAATCCCCCAGAATTTTTCCGAAATTAAAGTCTCCCAAAAAAACAATTTTCAGCTATGTTTGGCAGCTTTATCCCCATGACCCAACCCCCTGGATCCGAACTTTTGACTCTTCCATTATAATCATCACTTACTTTTAGTGGTCTTGTCACTTGGGTTGGATCAGAATCCATCTTTATATTGAATGAAATAGCAAGAACAGTAATCGAAGTACTTCGTCTCACACGAAAAGTCTGCTTAGGTCCCCAAAATGTCTTCATACTTATTTGTGCATTTGGATTCTGTCGCAGATTTGTATTGGAGAATTGTTGACGTTTTGTCCTAGTTGAAGACTCTCCACAAGTAATATTCACATTCTCCGGTATGCAGCCTTTATCCTTTGGGCAAAACATTCCAGGAAATTTCCTTTCTATTGGCTGGGAAGAAAATATAAAAGCATAAATACGTGGATGAATATTGAGAGTGAATGCCGTCCAAAAAGCTGATATATAATGGAGAATTTACCATGAGTGTATCAATAAACTTTTGCTTCATTTCTCTTATTATTTCTTTAGTACATGTTTCAACTTCATAGCCCATCTCAAAGGATACATCAAATCCCAAGCTTTCTATTCCTGAGCACCAGATATGTAAAACATGGGAGATAAACAGAAAGATTAATAATTTATAATTCATCAAAGACGTACCCAAATGTTGTATGAACTATTTTGCATGATTTGCTTTAAAGACGTTGTGAATACTTTTTATTGAATCAAAAAAATTTTCATTTCATAGAGAAAATCGATCACTATATGTCAATTTCTATAATAATAAAAGAGAGAAAGAAGAAGGCTGTTAAAAGTCGCTAATTGACATCCAAGCAAAAATATATAAACGATAGTAAATAACTTCTTTAAACACAAGAATAACACACAGTACGAAAGACTCGTGAGAAAAAAACAAGACGAATAATTCAAAAACTGTATAACGGAACGAAATATAAAAAAAAATAATCCCCACAGCTAATATAAAAAAACTTTTAAGAAATTAATTTTTCCAATTTGAATGAGTATGAACATAAACACAATGTTGCAACACTTTTCATGAGTTGATACTATTCTCCATTATCATAGTGTTTTTTGACAGCTTTATAATTTTCAAAGAATAAGTCTTGGATTAAATGGCTACGGTGAGCACCGGTTAATTGAATCAGGGGTTCCCTGAATCAACCACTTTAATGTATCAAATCGTCAAAAACACAAAAAAAAATTAGTTTTGCTGAATTAGCCGCTTTATTGATTCAACACGTTTTATTGAATCAAAACTGTTTAGAACAAACTTCATTCATATAAGCGGCGGCCATTGTACTAATAATTTAAAAATTAATTTAAATTAAAATTGCTCCTAAATTAGCGTGTTCACCACCAGTGGCGTAGCTAGGGGTTGGCAGGAGTGGCTCTTGACACGGGCGCAGCATCCAGGGGGGCGGTATTATACCGATTAAAAAAAAATTTGGTCAAGTCCAAACAGACTGAAAAATGAAAATATAATAGACACCCCGAGCATCGCAAATTGCGCCCCCACCCTACTAGACAAACCACACAAAATGTGCAAGTTTACTTTGGTAGATTTTGATTGGATACACTGATGTTAGCTTAAATCTATGTGGCAGGGTAGAATCTAGTTATAATGGGATCTGGAATCTGTTTAATAGTCTCTTATCCACTTAAGAGATAGAAGCAAACCTTTTCTCTCCGCTTCTTTCCAGTCTTTTTTTTTTTTTTTTTTTCACGATATCACTTCAACTTCTCAATTACATACTGTACTTCGGGAATAACGTTCTACGATGAAAAAAACGGCGAGCTTTTGTTGAAAACATTTCGGACACAGATTTTTGAAATGCAATGTTATGATGACAGAAAATAACTCCTCTGTTGGTAACAATTTTCCTGTGGCGAAAAGTATCCAGAGAATAATATGTATTTCTCAAAAACGGGAGGAGGAGGTGTCTAAAAAACGACTATTTCAAATTTCGCTAATTTAAAAATTTGTACTAAGAGCATACATTAAATGAAGATTCCGAAAATGCGTAACACAAGTACAGCGGCACGCGATTTTGAACAAGTAACGTTTTCAAACGTGTTTTGCTTCGATGGCTCAGTATAAAAGGTTAGAAGGTTCCAAAAAAAAAAAAAAAAAAGAGAAATAATTTTTTTTTTGCTAGTTTCGATTTTGTATTTTGGAATTTTTTCTATTTTATACGTACTTTGCTGAAGTTCTCTCAATTCTAAACGATATATAGCACAACTTTGTTCTTTATACTCATTACCGTTTTAGTATTATTGGGAGGGATTAAGCTCGATTTGCAATCACGGTGGTGCAATATGTTTTGTGCACTTTCTAATGTAAAATAAATAAAAATAGCTATTGTTTCTCATGTATTACTGAACAAGCAACAAGGACACGCCAAGTGAATGTTAAGGGAAGATGCGTGTATTCTAAGCTACTTCATGGACGTGCTAAGCAGTTTTTTTTCTTTTTTTTTAAATCATTCTCAGTTCGATCACCGTCTGGTGTGCGCCAATACCTACCCTATTGTTGGCCCATGTTTGTATAAGCTATATTTGAAATTGAAAAAAGAAAAAAAATCAAGAAAATACATCTGGTACTTTCTTAAAGCCACGAAAGAACGATTGCCTCTCCTAACAACCCTCATAGATAATATTAGTATTAAATAACATAGGGTCTCTGAAACATTTTAAATACTCAGAGTGAAAAGTATTTATGCATAAAAAATAATCGGAGGTCTAAAATAGCAAACTTTAATTTTTGCTTGTACGCAAGGAGTCGTATTTATTTAACCAATTTCAGGTTAATTATGGTTTTTGATGTTTGATTTCTTAATTACAATAGAATCAATGCTTTGATTTTTATTTAGAATGCACAATTTATGTTTATTTTATACATTCTTCTAGTGTTTTAAAACAAATTCGATTTCAAATAAAAGCTGCTGTGTGGAAAAAAACACTATGTTCAATAACTAATTGCAAGAACTATTTGTTTTTTGAATTTATGTGAAATGATTTGAAAAGGTAGGAGCGCCACGAACTAAAATTGTTAGAAAGACAAAAATTCTCAAATTGAACAAAAACTTGTACAAAATAAAACTTTAATTTTACCCAATAATACGAATAAGCAAACATATCATGCACACATAATATGAGGGGGAACACTGAGCATCGTTAAAAATGCTGAAAGAAAGAAAAAAGAAATAATCTTTAAATTAAGTTTAAAAAACTAAAAAATACGCTTTTAGATGCACTTATAATGCATCAACATGTAATATAGTAATATAGTTTATATAATATATTTTAGCCTTTAGTATTAATAATAGTACGAAATATATTACTTTTATATTTGCAAAGAACGTGAATTTTATCTTTTATTCAGAGTTACATACTGACAAACCTACAAGTGAAACTAATAAAAGCGTATTAAACAAAGGTTGCAACATTATTTGCAAATTTTTCGAATAAATAAATCAAAATTTTTGGAGTAAGGACATTCTGGGAGGTCACAATGACCTCTCATCAGAGCAACCTATGGAGGCGGGAGGGGAGCAATTTTTCAAGTTCGCCACGGGCGCTTACTACCTAGCTACGCCACTGTTCACCACAGCCTCCCATGATTTTTTTAATATGAATTTCCATGTCTATTTAACATAATGCAATTTTATTTACAATAATATAAAAATTAGTTGAAAAAATAGAAGGAAATTTTCAAATTATTTTGGAAAAGTAGGAAAAATTAAAAAAATAAATAAAGTCTCTAAGAAAGAAATTAATAACTATTCCAAAATCGAAACTGTAAAAGAAAAAAACAATGTGATAATGAAATTGAAAGTATAAAAAAAATCATGATCATTAATCGGCAGATTATGGACAACCGATTAATCGGTAATCTTTCAATTCGCTTATCGTTGCATCCATAACTAGTGGCATAAAATTTGCTTCCTTTTCGCTGTTCTATATTGGCTGGGAGGGACAATATAAAGAAATGAATTAAATTGTTCAATTAAACTTTTCTGCTTGTACTGCGTTACATTACATAAAAACTAATTACCATAAAAAAAGACATTCATTTATGTTACTTCACAATATTTTCTTTCGAACAACATTCAACTAACGCATGTGCGCAATGTTCAAAAAATCAAACTAATATTAAATGTTACTCAATTTAGTGGGGGCAGTTAACCTTCATTCAGTCCAATGATAAAACACTAGAATTTAGTTTATCAATTGTAAAATGAATTACTCACGTGCGCAGTCTGGCCAGGGAACTCTGAAAGATCTTGGATTTGCACCAGAACCAGGAACAGGCCCCCAGACACCGACTTTACTTCCAGTACTTGTTGGACTGCACTGGTAAAGTGTGTGAACATTAGACCCACCAGCAAACTCATAACCAGGTTGACAATGAATACCACATAAACGTCCACCCAGCCATGTGTCGCACTTTAGAAATCCATTAGCAGGAGGCGCATAATAAGGACATGGATGCGCTGCGTAGAAACATTATACTATACACATGTACCATATGTATCACGAAAAAAAAAATTTCGGAAACTCAAAATTTCAAATTGATAAAAGTTGTCACTATATTCAGTTACCAAAAAAATAATATTTTGAAATAGAAAAATATTTAGGTCTGCCGGGATTTCAAGATTTTTAGTCAAAACGATTTTTTTTTTTCAAAAATGTACAAATTATGTGTAAAGCAAAAGTTATTATTTAAGTGCAAAAGGGAACTACTTTAAAGTGTAATCTATGAATAAAAAATACATTAGAGCTAAAGTTTAACTGTTAGGCCTCCAGAAATCGTTATGAAAAACTTCACATTTTTGCCAGTCGGTCATATTTTTAAAATATTTACCCATCCCTTAAAAAGCGCATTATAAATTACGATGTGAATAAATTAAGGTTTATCAATGTTTTACCGCACGAAAATTGAAGATTGATGCAGACGCGTGTTTTGAGGTAACAAGAATCCCTCTTTGCAATGCAAAAAAGTGAACTTTAGGATGGATGATTGAAAAAGGGGTTTATTTGTAACCCCAAAACACGTGTCTGCAGCAATTTGCAATTTTTGTGCAATAAAACATTGATAAACCTTCATTTACTTTTCAAGCACAAAGGTATTTATTCAATTTCTACGATATGAATGTTTCGCTTCCCTTTGTTTCTTTGTGTGTGTGTATACACGCAGCGCGACCTGAATTTGATATGTTTCTTAGAAAATTCTAAGAAAACGAAAACGAAAGTTTATGACAGAAAAGAAGGACAGGTTAGTACAGAATGGGCTTCAAAATTAGGTAGAGGAAGACGGCATTTAAATAAATAGCATATCTATTTTTCGCTCAAGTTTACCCTAACAGTTTTAAAAAATAATAACAATAGAGGAAAACATATGTTCGTTTATCAAAAAAAGTTTTCAATTTCTGAAACATTTATCCGTTTCATAACGAACAATTTTTTGTTTTGTACGTATTTTTTTAATCTTCAAGAAGTGTTAAATCACCCCATTTTTTTAGCAGTCAACCTGAACATTAATGGTTCTTTGCTACAATTTTTAGTATGTCAGAAAAACATGATTTCAAACAAAGGTTTAAACAAGCAACAGCTTTACACGCACAGTGACGCCATCTTTTGGTATCTATATTTAACAAGAGATTTATGTATTGCCAGGCTGAACTGAACATTCTTACCATATGATGCGATAAAGACAGGCCCGTCCTTTCAAAATTTAACGGAGAGAAGAGGGAGGGGGGTATATGGGCATTGCATATTATATCGAAGAACAACAAAACCCAGCCCATATGTATGAAAACACTTTGATTTCTCAAAGCCTTCAATTTCCTCTCTGGATTATGTTTTTATAAATAGCAAAACTTAGTTCTTTGCTTTTATCTTGCCTTTTCCGCGTTTTATAGAAACCATTTGAATGTATTTAAATTTCATACGTGTTTTGACCAGCGTAATTCCTCTTACTATGAGGTTACTCTCAGGGTCGGTGTTTTTTTAACTTTTGCTTCAATGTGTTAATTTCGGGTTTTTTCCCCTAGTACGATGTGAGCGATAAATAGTGTAAGTACTACAATACAGATTATTGTGTAGCACAATGTTAAAGTTCCCCTTATAAGGGGTGTAAAGTTCCCTTAACGTGTAAATATTATTCATAAACATTTAGATTTTGAAATGTATTGCTATAAATAGATTGTTTAACACAAACTTTAAAATATATGCATTTGAATCAAGTTTACAATGAAAACCATTCATCTTTCCCCAAGCATTTCTTATGCTTAAGATACAGAAGTTGTATAATATTTCTATTTTGGGAATATTGAACAATTTTTTTTAACCTTTCATTGCTCGGTGGATTTGGTAAAAAAGAAATAAAGTGTCGCATTGAACTTTCATTTAAGAATACTTCAAAATAGGATTAAAAATCACATAAAAAATGATACAAACATTTAATTTTTACGGAAAAGCTGCAAACAGCAATATTTCCCGAAGGATCAGATGCAACGTATTCTATAAGCTGAGGTTTTGGAGTCCATGCAAATTCATCTCCTGATTGCTTGTTGCTTAAAATGTTTTGTATCTTTCTTGAATTATCCTAGGAGGAGAAAACAACTTATCAATTTCATTAAAAATGTAACGTTCTGAGTTCATGTTCTTAACATCATTCATTAAACAAAAAATTTCGAAAATACTCCAAATAAAGACCGTAGCTTTTTATTTATTTATTTATTTGCATAGTTTTTATTCACTGAAAACGATTTGGTTACCAAATACTTTCGGGGGGAAAAATCAAGAGAAAAAAATAGAATAATCTCGAGAGCGAAAATCATTTAGATAAACTGGAATGAAAAAATTACAGAGAAAACCTGAAGCGAGAAAATCATTTTGATAGAGAAGACGCAATATTTTTATTATCTACTTAGAAGGAATTTTTTTTAGAAATGATTCGAATGAAGTTGCCAGTTACTTTTTCTTTCTCAAATCGTTTTCCTTTTATAAAAAGTAGTTGCATTTATATAAAAAAAAAGAGTAAAATTTACTTTTGGGGATGATAACAGCTGATATGCTAGAATGCAAGTTTGAAAAAGGTTGCATTTTAGTCAAGGGGGTGTTGCTAAGGAACTTGAGTAGCTGAAGTTGATTGAAACTAATAATATCTAATACAGTTACAGTTAAACCGCGAAGAGATGGTAGGTCGACTGGAAGCGGAAACGGACCACTTCATTAAAAAATAGGTTGGATTTGAGAGAACGCACGACTTCACTGCTTACGCGTTCCCGCAGATCCAACCTATTTCAAAATGAAGAGGACCGTTTCCGCTTCCAGTCGACCCGCCATCAGCGGTTTAACTATACAATACTAGCGGTACCCGCACGGCTTTGCCCGTGGTATAAAATAAAAATTTCATTTGTAAAATAATTGATATAGCAGAAGAAATGCTCTATTTTAGTTGTAATTCAACTATAATTCCTTCAAAGTATGATATAAAAATCTGGTATGGACCCCACGCTACTTAATTTTTATGTGTAAATTTCTTAGTAGATGCCTTAAGTGCTAAAATAGTGCTTGGAGTGAGCAAGATAACAGTTCAAACATTTATATCTCTAGTTTGCCGCGAAACAATGCAAAAAAAAAAAGTTTCACAATGATTAATCTCCTAAATATTGCCGATTTTAACATCATTCAGTGGATTTTTCGCAAAATATCGCCAATAGCGCCAAATTGAGTCCAAATATAAAAAGAAAGCAATTTTTTTCCCCAACTTGGTGATATGTCGCCAAATTGGCGGCAAATGCTTGACGACCAAAAGCTTGGCGATATATTGCCAAGTGGTCGGGCCAATTCATATCACTTTTGTCTGCATTGAAATGAACACTGATTTACTCCATAAAAGGGGTAAAACACCCCCTTGGAACATTCGAATGCAACCCCAAGGGAAGATGTACAAAAATAAGCCAAAAGAGAAAATAAGAACAATTTTGTTGCTCACAGAAACCAACAGAAATCTTACCAAAGTTTAAAAGAAGAAGAAAGTTTTATTTCCTAGCTTTAAAAACAAAACGAACGATGCAATAACGCAATTCATACGATATTTGGTTAATCTGTGCTTTAGGTACCCTTTTCTCGCTAAATGGGCGATAGGCGCGCCAAGCGTGGTAACCCTGGCTATTTTGCGTAGTTTCTCTCGGAGCTTTCACTTCCGCGAGACACGCAAAAACGCGCCAAGTAATGTCCCAAAGCATTTTCACCCAGAAAAGACAGGGTTGCCAGAGAATTGAAACAAATAAATACTACGCCTCCTCTAAAAAAAATATTACAAAGTAATACTGCTTCCAAACGTCGCCAAAATCAATGTTGCCAAAATGCGAAATCTATGAAAATGAAAAAAAAAAAAATCCGCCAAATCTTTTAATTAAGTCATTAGTATATTGGAAACAGGGTTGCCGGAAAAATACTACGCTCCTTATTTGGACCGAAAAAATATTACCGTAGTATCAAAAATACTACGTCTGGCGACGCTGGAAGAAGAACGAAACAAAAATAGGTATGAACACGTAACCATGGTAACAACATGAAAAGTTGATTTCCGTTGATAAAATAATTCTTTTCATCTTTCTTTTCAAACAAATTTCATTATCGAGCTGAACCATTTTAGAATCGTTTGGCTTGCTTTACTGAAGGTAAGCCTTGAATTTCGGGATTCTAAAAACAATTATTACAGCTCTCCTGATGATCGTAGAAACTTCGAAAAAACTTCATTTTGTGCAGAAAATTTCAAACTTTCGAATGACATAAGACTTGAAAATGTGTATGAAATATTTCTTCCCTATTTTATCGAATTTCCGCTAAGAATTCGAATAGAAAAAGAACGAAATGGAATGTTCGAAAAATCGCTTCGAGGTGCAAAACTACATGCTACAAACTAATTTTGTGCCAAGTGGCGTGAAAATCGACCGAACGGTTTTGGCGCTACGCGCGTAACAGACAGAAAGACAGACACACCTTCAGCTTTATTATTAGTAGAGAAGATAGAGATAAGGTGGTGAACGCTGTAAGACCAAACGAATTTGAAGTGAAAGGAGAAGCAAGCGTTTGGTAACAAAAACTGTGAGGAATATGGCCACGTCCCAGAGCGAAGACAAAAATGCTACAGATTACATGGTTTTAAGTCCTGTTGATGACTCTCCAATACCTCGCTTGGTACAATTATTCGCCAATTCAGACTGACGAGTTCAATACCAGGAGGAAACTGCAGGCCCTAAATGTCATAACCGGACTGTCGGTAATGTTCATGTAGTTCTGCCTTCGCCCTGGCTTAAGGGCGGTAACTAGAAAATCTTATTCCCGAACATTATATGTTGGAACTGACAGTACTCATTTAAGCTAGACAAAACTGCTTCTACTATGATATTTATGCATAATATGATATTATTAAAAAGCATGACGACTTACCTCAAATACAGGTTCAGTCCAATATACTGGTATTTTTACGTTTGTTTCTGTTGAAATCTCAATACTTGAAGGGCAGTAAAGTACTTTGGGTGGTTCATTGTCTTAAAAAAGAACACAAAATGAAAACAAGATTCATATTTAAAAAATATTTTTTTATATACAGTAAACTCGTCATGGGCGGCAATGTGAGGGCTCTGAACCCTTCCCTTAGAAATTAGTACTTCCTTGTTTTTAGTACTTTTTTTTTTTTTTTTTGCAAAAACTATAAGAAAATTTTCTTCTTCAGCCATTAATAACTAATTTATTAAAAATGTCAACATTAAATAACTTTAATCTGGACTGAAATTGCTTTTTAAGGAAAATATCTAAGCACCCTCCATTAAAATTTGGAATATGGGTGCCCCAAAAAAACCGAAAGTCGGAATTTTGTAACGCATACCCTCTTATTTTTTTTTTCTTTTACATCAAAACAGTTGTAAAAAAAGTTTCACGCAATTTGAACAACGGTAACCCGTGCCGACTTGCGTCCGAAAGTGCGAACTAGCCCTTTTTCACTAGGCCAAATCGAAAAAAACTTTTTTCGGAAATTCAAAATTTCATGTTGATAAAACGCTTCCCCTAGATCCCAACATGTCTCAAAAAATCATTTATCCAAATTAAAAAATATTTAGGTGCCTCAAACGAGGCTTAAAATTCATAATTTTCTTCAAAAAATAGTTTTTTTTCTATGTATATTGTAAACAACGAAAGATAAATTTTAAGAAATTATCAAGCTGAAAAATATGAAGCATAAAGTATATAATTAGAGCTAAATATAAATTTTTTCTCTCATTTTATATTTATTTCTCCCTTAAATTACTCAAAATTAAGGTTTTTTCAAGTTTTAAGTTAAACTTTTCCACTTTAAATACCACATTTTTTTACAAATGAAGTTAACAACCAAAGTAAATGAAGCACAAATTGGGTAGAAAGTGCAGCATGTACGCTGTACGTGCTGTACTTTCTACCTAATTTGTGCTTTATTTACGTTGGTTTTTAATTTCAATTATATTTCAGCACAAAGCTTATTTGATCATTTTTCATGTGGGGCAAAGTGAAATAGTTAAGTTTACTTGCCTACTTCAAAAGGAACAAATGGGAATTTTGCTCTAAAATGTTTTCTACATAAAGAAGGAATAATGTTTTTTTGATAATACTTTCGTTGAAATATTATTTTTCATATTTGGCAGTCATTTTGAACTTTAAAAAAATGTGAAAATGTTTCACTTCAAAAAAAAACATGGGGCAAAGTAAAAAAGTAAAATATTTTTGTTATGAAAATTTTCCAATTCGACGATTAGCAGTAATTTTTATCAAATGAATGCGTAAATAAACGAAAAAAAAATATTAACGAAAAATAAACGAATGAGCAAGTAAATGAATAAATAACTAAATTAATGTGTGAGAAAAAATAAATGAGTGAATAAAATAGAGAACGAATAAGAAAATGAGTTAATGAATGAGTAAATAATTAAGTAAAAGAATGTAAATTAATTAATAAATGAAGAAATACTTGAGTGATTTGATAAATGAATGAATAAGTACACAAAATGAACTATTTCACTTTGCCCCATCCACTTTGCGCCGCGAGCACTTGACAAATTATATTGAACATTAAAAATCAAAAAAGGCCTAATTTTAACTAAATAAGGACAGCACTGGATATCAGTAGTTCTCAATTAATAGTTTGTATGATAATTACAAAAATATTATCCTTTTATAATAACAAGAAATATTTTTGAAAAACCACGAATATTACAATCAAGGTATCAAATTTTTAAAATGGCTTGTATAATTTTTTCGTTGATCTTTGGAGCTACTTATTTTTTGACAGGAATGAACTATCTGTCTAGGAACTCAGTTAAAATATTGCTGGATAGGTTACACTGCAAGCTGGGAAAATATTTCACTTTGCCACACATTCCCCTACTGCATTTTTTTTATTATTCATCTGCAAATGCTGTTTTGAAAGTTTGTTCTTCAGTGATTTTGGGACTTGATATTTTCTTTAAGTGTACCTGCAATTTAAAATTCACGTGCTGGGAACCTAATTTCTTTAAAAAATTTCAATAAATGTTTGCTTGATATCAATATGATTGTTGAAAAGGTTTAATGTAATTTCAAAAATTACATATTATGGATACCTGTGCTTGAAAGTGTAAACTAGTACTTGTGTACTGGGCCGAATCGAAAAAAGGAGGGGAGGAAGTAACTAATTATTTAATTAGTTACTTCCTCATATCGCGCATTTGTTACCTGTTATTTTATTATTTTGCAGAGAAAACAACTGATAAGTTCATATCATTTAAAAGATAGCCTTTGCTTACTAGGCTCAAAATAGGTGATAGTTTTCTTAATAAGAGTCCTTCTCTATGGGCGAATAACACTTAATTCCTTGAAGAAAAAAGGATGGTCTCAGTTTAACTCAGTGTTAGACCAGTAAATGATACAGCTGAAAGAGCTGTAAAAATGACGCAGAACTACCATTTTTTGCTAACAGTTGATGAGGAGTAAAAACAATTTTTGTTGTGTTACATCCAAGAGCACCGAAATATTATACTCTGACTGCAATAAACAAACATTAAAACGATAGTATGTTTAATAATGTTTATTGTACTGTAATATTGTAGTAAATATATGTTGTAAATAAATCTTTGTCGTAGTTTTTTTTTTTTTTTCAATTTATTTATTTTAACTATTTATTTATCTTAAACTACAGATACATTTAAAGAAAATATCAAGTTTCAAAATCACTAAAGAACATACTTTCAGATGAATAATAAAAAAACTGTTGTAGTATTTAAAACGAAAAACTTTAACTTAAAATTTGAAAAAAACCTTTATTTTGAGTAATTTCCGAGAGGAATAAATATAAAATGAGAGAAAAAACTTATATTTAGCTCTAATTATATACTTTATGCTTCATATTTTTCATCTTGGCAATTTCTTAAAATTTATCTTTCGTTGTTTACAAAATACATAGAAAAAAAGCTATTTTTTGAAGAAAATTATGAATTTTAAGCCTCATTTGGGGTGCCTAAATATTTTTTAATTTGGATAAATGATTTTTTGGGACATGTTGGGATCTAGGGAAAGCATTTTATCAACATGAAGCTTTGAATTTCCGAAAAAAGTTTTTTTCGATTTGGCCTAGTGAAAAAGGGCTAGTTCGCACTTTCGGACGCAAGTCGGCACGGGTTACCGTTGCTCAAATTGCATGAAACTTTTTTTACAAGTGTTTTGATGTAAAAGGAAAAAAATAAGAGGGTATGCGTTACAAAATTCCGACTTTCGATTTTTTTGGGATACCCTAGTGCCCATGAAACTCGTACTACAACGCGATTTATCTTTCACGAAATGGATATTACGAAAGTTTTTGAGAAGTAAAGCATGTCAGCGGTAAGGAGAAATCCTCTCCCTCAACACGATATATTTTGAACACCAGCACAGAGATAAATATATTCTTCGTGTTTAGCTACTAAACACCGACTATTTTCATGCCCCCCGCCCAAATAAAATAATAATAAATAAATTAAATGAAACATGACAATCAAATCTCTCTTCCTTCATGATAGGACTTATGCACCAAAAAATTTCAAGGAAAAGCAAAAGTTCAAACGTTTATCAACGGAAGAAGTGTCCACCGAAGTATAAGAACTATGACTTTCCCGAGCACAATCAATCGATGAAATTCTGTACGGTATTACTAACTGTAGTCCGTTGAAGATCTTGGCGAAATGAACTAGAAATAAACCCCTGATGCATTTTTTCTTTCTTTCTTTTTTTCCAAATTTGAGTATGCGTTACAGTAAACTTTTCTGTGATACATCGAAAAGTAATGTAAAATGAACATTATTCAAAAAAAGAAACGAAGTTCATGTGCTTCTGTTGTCGTCGTTGTTACTGATACCACTCGGGTATTTGAGCCCAAGTAGAAGCATCTATCTCAGTTTAAGGCCGAATTGGTACGGCTTCCGTTTTTACTAGCGCCATTAAGATGAAAGTCCGATTTAGCTCAACATACATGCCATAAGACCCGTTTAAGGGGCAGGCAGACATTCACAACATACATTCGCACATAGAGAGAAAGGACAAGGACAGAGTAAGTACATCCATGTCCGAGCCGAGATTAGAACGTGGGACCACGCCATCCGAGTCGGACTTCACTGACCATTAGACAAGGTGGCGGACAAGTGCTTCTGTAGTTCATATGATCAAAAAAATAATAATTTTTTTTTTTAATGTAATAAAGGTATGCTAACCTTGGACAGAGACTGTAAAGGAGCAAGTGCTTGAAAGGTTGGATTCATCAATAGCCTCATATACGACTTTAGTCTCTCCAATAGAGAAGGAATTCGGTTGATTTTCTTTTAACCCTTTCGGCTGGATTATTTCAATAGATTTCACATAAACATTGTCTGTGACTTCTGGTTTACGCCATGTAACTGTGGCTCTGTCTTTTCCTTGTTCCGTTCTTACTTGAATTGATTTTGGACATCTGATTCTGGGGCGTTCGTTATCTATTTTGAAAAGAAGAACGAGATTGCACTTAAAAATATCTGTAATAAAACTAGTTAAAGTATCAACAACTAGAGAGACTTTTTTTTCTTTTTTTTATATGGACCTGCAATAAACTGCGCTAAAGGTTTAACATATTGTCGCGTCAGAGCAACAGCATAGATAAAGTAAGACCACGGAGAGATGGCGGATTGACTAGAAAAGGAAACGAACCGCTTCATTTTGAAACAAGTTGGATTAGCGAGAACGCGTGACTTCACCTCTTACGCGTTCTTGCAGATCCAACCTATTTTAAAATGAAGTGGTCCGTTTCCGCTTCCAGTCAATCCACCATCTCTCCGTGGTTTTACTTTATCTAAGCCTAGAAACGATATTAAGATATGCGACTGTTGTTCTGAGGTGACGATATAAAGCAAAATTGTGATACTTTTTCCAACAATATGCTCACTCACAACTTACTTTAAATGTATTCGCATTAAAACTAGAAAAAAAAAATGTAGTTCATATAACAAAATCTAATATCATCTCATAGAAAAATGAACTGGAATATGCTTTAAAAAAAGTTATGACATTAACAAAAAATTATTACATTAGTTTCACGTCGCTTTAATCAAAAACCGTTATACGCTGCGTTTTGTTTAGTGATTGCATTTAATTATTAACTGTTTCAGCTGAAGTAGTTGTAATTACTGACGCCATTGATGGTTGTTTTCATATTTTCAATCGTGATATTCTGTCGGCCGGATGGCGCAATGGTAATTCCTTAGTCATCCGGTAAAATATTCTGAACCAGCACTCCAAGGGCTCATTCGGTGAATTTTACGGGAGCAGAAAATCGTCAGCGACCATGCCGCATGATTAAGTAACTGACACGTTTAAAGATCCTATAGGAATTATTTGGCTCAAGAATTCTCAACTTAATTAAATTGCTAGGACAATTTAGCTCCCTAAAAACCAACGTGCCTCCATCTGCTGGGTAACTGCTTCAAAATCCTTCATTGACATCCGCGTCTTAATGTTGGCCCAAGAAAGACTCGATGCCAAATCGAGGGATCGCACCAGATCTGCAAATGGTTAAGGTCCTTAACACTAGATTGCCTAATCAAGTCATTTTGATTACTTGGGCAATATAGATAACACATATAAATATACCAGAAATGAAGGGAGATGGGGGGGGGGGTAAACTGTAATTATTAATAGATACATTCATATGTTATTAGAAAAGTCACAAAATTCTAAGAAATTCTGTCATTATATACATAATTTTTGAACCACAATTGAAATTAAAAAACTAGTCAAAATGACTACTTGGGGCAATCTAGTGTTAAGCAGCCTCTTTGGAAAAAAGAAAAAACTCGCTATCCTTTGTATTCCTGAAAAATTTAAACACTCATCTTTGATTTATTTAAGCGTAAATAATCATTATTTTATAATAACAGCCTGAAAATGGTTTTAAAAGGGTATCCCGTTCGTCTGCTTTATGTATGTTTAAGTTATCATATCTTTGAGAAACTGAAATTATATACACTTCAATAACATTTTTAAAAGAAACATTACCTTTACAACTGATCTTATTTTTCTCTTTGGACCAATATCCATCAGCAAGGCATTCATTAATTCCATCAGTTTCGTTTCCCGATTTTGACACAAGCTTATATCCCGAAATACAATGATATCTGTTAAAATACGTTTAATTAGTTATAAACGAAACTTATGAAGTTAAAATAAAGAATGTGGAGAAAATTAAAATTCGGAAGATAAATTTCAAACTTAAAACTAAAACTTTAGACGATTTAAATATCTAAAATTCAGTAATAATACATATTTTGGAAATCTCCACTCACATTTTACGTTATTTATATCCTTCAGACTCGGGAGAAAAACAATGCGTTGCTCATGCTACTTTTATATTCAATTGTAAGCTGAGTCACTGATATGAGATTTTTAAAAAGTAAGTCGTATGTTTAAGCAAGACTGTACTTCACATATGTAACCTTTCATAAATATATGGTATATATTATCTCTTCTCTTAAATATGGTCATTTAAGAAAACTGCTAAATTTTAAATATTTCGCGCCTTCTTTTCGATTTTCTACAATGTTCCATTTCAATATTTTCTATTTTTGTAGCATGAAGTAAAATATTGAAATCGAAGTACAAATAGGTCTCTTTTAAAGAAGAATTTTCGGTGAATGACAGCTCAGTGCACGATACAATTCTTTAAATTTTAACTATCGTAATTTAATGCTGCTTTATTTTTTCTGATAAATAAAAACTTACCACAAAAAATTAACTAATTATTTAGCATTTGAAACTTACTGACAAATGGATCTGTACGGCATTCTTTTTTCTCCACAAGTACCTGGCTTAACTTTCAAGACAGCATTTGTTTTCAAAGGATCACAGTGAATTGCTATAGCAGAGATGCATTATACTATATAAATAAATGTAAGCTACATTGTGTGTGTGTGTCAGAGTGTGTGACACACGCAAAAATAATATCGGAAACAGAATAATTCTCCCACGTGTTATAAGCACAGAGCCCGACAAAAATTTCAAAATCTCTGGCACCAAGAACAATTGAAGGTGCAAGTGGATAAAGGTGATATGTGACATTTGAATTTCGCCGACTTACACAAATTCAAATTAGGGTATGTTCAATCGTGTTAACTCACATACACCGTTGAAGAGGCAAGTGAGTAAAGGCGATATGTGACAATATTTTTAATTTCTAGAAAAAGTTTTCAAAAAAAAACCTTAACACCTTCATCCATGGTAAAAAGTAAGTAAAACTACGATTGTCACATATCACCTTTATCCACTTGTCCCTTCAATTTTTAGGTCTCACACGTGACACATTGTATTTCAAATTTTATTTCTTTCAGAAAAACTTTCAGTACTATTTGGTTAGCCATGCATCATTTTGCAATGAATAATTTAACATTTACTTTTAAATAATAATTTTGAAAAAACTTAAACACAAGACTAAAACAAATTAATTGAAAACAAAAGTTGGAATTTTTTACCTTGAAAATACTAGAAAGATACTTTTTTCCTAAAATCAGGTTTGTACAATAAACAATATTGAAATGCAGGGACTTTCTTTTATAAATAAATACTAAAAAAAAACAATTAAACAATCTAATATAGTGTTAATATATTTTTTAACTAAAGGCTAGATACGGTAAAAGACTGACCATACGAAAGTAACGAAAATGTCTGATCGGTGAATTTTCCTTATAGTTGGTCTCGTGGAATCACCATTCATATTTTAGAAAATGGATGTAATAAATGTACTGAAATTAGAGATTAAAGTTTTATCGTTTTTAATTCAAAACGAAGTAGCAACTGACAAAAGTCGTAATCGTGAAAATGAACCGTTTGTAAAAAATCGTGATCTCAAAAAAAAAAAAAAAAAAAAGCCATTTTACACAACAGTACAAAAATCGCACATTCTTGTCATATATTTATCCTTTCATTTCCCTCCTTTTTCTGAAGTAGTTTCTTCAAAAAAAAAAAGAAGCAAAGCCTTTTTTTTTTTTTTTTTCAGTAACTTTCCAGCGGGAAAACCTTCCGCGCATTTACGCATGCATCAGGTCTTCTCTGATCTCACCAAAATAGGGGAATTAGGTAAGATAACAATAAGGGGAAGAAAAATGAAATCATTTTGAGCCGTATTAAACAACGTGGAACGATGCTAATTTCAAATACATCTTTTAGTTGAATATATCAAAAGGATACAGCAAAAATACATGTTTTAAATTGAAACATCGGAAAGTTATCACCCACAACTCATCTACCCTTTTTTAAGTGGAACTGTTCGCGAGTGCTAGGCGCGGTTTTCATGGACAGACAGTATATACGGTTGTGTGTGTAGATACTATCAAATAATTTTTTATACTATACCATTGCAACGTGCAAGATCACCACTCCAAACATCACTTCTAAGACACGTTCGCGCGTTTGAGCCAGATAATTTATAGCCCTTGTCGCATGAAAAATGACAAACTGTACCAAGACCGAAAGTTGATTTCGAACAGTTATGTTTTCCATTCAGTGGATGGTCTAATGCAGGACACTTGATTTCTGAAAAAGGAAAAATATTTTTAAATTGTATAAAGTATTTTTATTTATTCATTATTTTTTCTATTAATTTTTTACATTGAAGTGAGTTTGAATATAATCAATACTTAACTCAACAAACACACACTGAATTTATTGGGTCTGAACTTTCACGCATGTGAGTAAAAATACTGCCAAAACTGATTAGAATGCTAGAAGAGTGAGGACATTGGCAGTGTTCTTTTGGCAGATAGTTATTTGTCAAGAAGGTTAACTCCTAATTCATTTGGAATAAAAAAATAATAAATTTAATTAAGACCGAAATCCAAATTCACAAATTTATTATTGCAGTTTAGTGGCCAATCAAATGCTTTATACCTTACTTTTAAAGAACACATAGACATAATTAAAAGCAATTTTCTACATAACTTTTTTCCAAAGTCTGAAGCTTAGAGCGAGGTTCAGTAACAAAGTTTTGAAAGACAAGAAAAGTTCATAGTTGTTGTTGTTGTTATTAGTTTTCTTTCACTTAAAAGCCAATGGAGCACGCTGATTTAAAATTCGAATAAATAGTGAAATAACAATTCAGTTGTTGATCTCAATAAATCTCAGTAAAACCATAAAAATGCATTCAGCCAAGCCAACAACGACAGAGACCGTGTTAGATGAGCTTCTGAACTCGCGTATGTTTTCATGATCTCTTCAAATTTCAACGCTATCTTCAATAAATGCCAAAACAAGTGTACCTCGGCAAAAAAATCACTTCTGGTCATTCTCAGCATAGTACGCAAATGTCTTCAAAAAAGAAACTTGTACAGGCTTCACTCATAGAATTTTGTCCACTGGGCAGAGATTAAGGCCGCAGATTTAAGCAGCATTGTAGAGTCCCAAAATCTCGGCCCTCGATAACTCTTCCGAATCCTGAAGACTGCTACATTCTGGCAGGAAGAAAAAACCCTACGCGAAAAACCTGTTGTGAGCACATTTCCGAAGCCTGGTCATTTTTGCAAAGTCAGACATTATTCTATCCACAGTGGACAGATTTTTTCGGCACTTAACTGTATTTGGAAAAAATATTCGGATAAATATTTATTTTCGATCAAATATATCCTTTTATACTATTATTGTTCTTTTAAGTACTTAAGTTTTGCTCGACAAAGTTCAAATAGATGAAACTATAAAACCCTTTATGCAATCATTAAAAAAAAAAAAGATAAAATTTTATCTATAGCGAAACAATGCAAAAATGTCTTGAGAAAACAAGTTTTACATACATGAAAGAGGATTTTTAAATGAAATATAAAGCCCTTAATATCAGCTCATTAATCAGTTTTCATTGAAAATCATATATCTATTAGAGAAAGCACCGTAACTTTGTGTATTTAAAAGATCTTACGTTCACAATAGAAATCCTCTCCACTCCATTGTCCGGTTTCCAAGCATGTTCTGGGTTTAAGCGAAAAAGCATACCGCCCATTCACTTCAAACAAGGGACTGTTTTCACTGCAAGAATAAGGACAATAGCCTTTCTTACATTGAAATTCACACCTTGATCCGTAAGTATTGTTGCAGTTTGCTGGTATTAAAATGCCTCCTTCAGGGGCATGAAGAACAGCACATTTGACAGCTAGTTAAGTAAAAAAAAAATTCAGTCACCAATTTATATTTTAGACAAAGTAGTTTGATATAAAGAAACTCAAAACAGTTAATTTCAAATGATAACAAGTAATCGATCCGAGTAAAAACAACGTAGCTCTTCATTACACTTATAATTATAATTTTAGTACCACTAGAATATTTTTGTAGGAAAAAAATATTGCTAGAGAAATATGTACAAATAGGTACTAAAGTTTGCTTGCTACAATAACTATTGTACTGACGCATGAATGAAAATATTAAAAAAAAAAGTTTTTACATACATGTCCAGAATAATTAAAAGCCTTAGAGTATGCCACTGAACTCTCTTCGAACTTCTTTTGTTTTACCTACAATACTATAAGGTTTTGCGTATTAAATCGCATAACATTAATGTGCTCAAATTGAAAATTATTTTCATATTAATCTCTAGTCTTACAATTTTTGATCTTACCCGGAAACCATACGATTAGGTAATAATGAAAAAATTTCACGTAAATAAGTCGTCATGTAAATGGACACATAAATTAGTAGCCCTCTTGGTCCAAAAATATGAAATATCAAAATATGAACTTTCAAAGTCTGCCGAAATGTTTAAGAAAAGTTAGCAACTTTAGCGAGTTTCAATGAGTAATGGTAGACATCTTCCACACGATTTGTAGGTAGATGTCCATACACAATGCACATACCGACGGTGAAATTGCATGATCAATTTCTCGACAGGTCATTAAAGTTTGTGCTTTTTTAAAAATCTCGTCAGATTTTATGGATTGAAACGAAGCCAATACACTTCAAAGGGATACTAATCTTTACTAATGCTCCATGAGCTGCTTTAACCTCTATTTGTGAACAAACAATAACACAAAACTGCAAATAATTTTATCAAACAATTAACAAAATGTTGAAATATTACTGAACAAAATCCTTACTTACGTGAACACAGTGTACCAATCTTTTCATATCCTATAACACATTTACAATCCTCTAGACTCGTACTTCCTTCACCATACGTTGTTGAGTGCTTTGGACACGATGAACATTTTGTATTCCCCGTTGAATCTTTGTACGTTCCCTTTTGGCATTCTGTGAATTTTTAGTAAAAAGTTTGCATCAATTAAAGAAAAAAAAAATACGTTAGTAAATGAAACATGCTCAGGGAAAGGTTTACATTGTAAAATTAATTTAAAGTAGTATACGGTGCATTTACAAAATGAATGAGCTTCATAAACATAAAGAAGTTTTACTTGAAGTAATATTCATTTAGTTTCGTATTTATCTTTCAGTTTTCAAAAAGTATCAACATATTTACAGGACACAGAGGGATTCAATCTGAACTAATATGAATGCATTTGTTTTTGAATGTGGAAAATAAAGGATACGGCTCTCCAATAAATTATTAATAGTGTATAACTTACATTTAAAATCGTTTGGAAGAAAAATGAAAATGCAGTTACAAACGTCAAAAGTTAGCTAACCCTTCAAGCATTGATAAAACGAATACATTTTAATGCCTCTCAGTTTTGTTAGTTTCACCCTGTATAAACTGCGCGATTATTTATTGCAAAAATAAGAATAGTATTTCAAATTAATTTCAGTTAACACTCTGACGTTACTTCAGAACATTCATACTTGCATAAACTGCAAATGTTCGGATGCAAATAAAAAACGAGTTTGCTTTAATCGAAAGTGAAATATTCAAGAATTAGACAAACAAGTTTATTCCTCTTTTAGAAATTACATATAACCTTACTATAGCAATCGTCTTGGTAACCATTTCCGTAATAACCTTCATTACAAACACACTGATAAGCGCCCCCTCTGGTTCCGCAGAAACAGTTTGCATTTTCATCACATTTCTTGTCGCACAATGAGTTTCTGACTTGATCCCAGGCCACTTCGAACGTATCTGAAAAGAATGTATAATGTGTTAGAAGATAATGAATGGTTATTTATTAGCAGCTAATTTATGCTTAGCTTTCTTCATTGCAAACATATATGCTTTAGAGAGTCATACATTACCTAAGACACACACCAAAGTTCGAAATTTTCTTTGTCACAGCTCGTACAAGCAACCAAAACCCTTAACTAACTGCGATTTCGTGTTTCTTCGATTAAACTTAATTTTGTGTTTGTGCTTACTGAAAAAGTCCATTTTTCATTTTCACAAACAATTGCATGTCGATTTAATCGACGAATTCCCCCCATTTCCCAGCAAAAAATAATCTACAGAAAATGTTTTTAAAACATTTTGTAATTAAGAAATATTTTTTTCCCTGACGAATTCTGTACATCTGTGGATTTAAATATCACTCTAGTTCCCAAAAGAAAATAACCGGAAGTTTGTCAAATTGTGATAGGAAATCAGAAGGAAAATCGAAGGGATGAGTCAGATGAACTTGGCCACATCCAGAAAAACCCTAAGATGATGAATGCATTGAACACAACATCGCTACAATGACAAAAAAACATTGATTACAAGCAATACACAAATAAGATTATATAATTCAATCGATTATTGATAAAGAAATGCATTTTTTGTGCTTTCATGAAAAGATACAATACATAAATTATATGACTTATTTTTTTTCGTTTTACTTTGAACATGTGACTTAAGTTGGTATGTTTATGCAATTTCGTGATTCGTTTATTGTTATCAAGCTCATTGTGCGCCTAAATGATCGCAATAAGCGGAAAGTATTGTAATTTTAATTTTGAAATGTTGACTCCAAATTTGCCGAATAAGTATATTTTTGGAAGATAGTAGTGACCTCCAGTGACCTCACAACTTTCCGTCCACGGAATGAATGGGACAATCATTGTTTCCATAAACACGCCTAAGTTATTCTACTTCCATTCGAAACAAGCATTCTGCCAAATTCCACAATTCCGAATAAATAAAACGGCGAGCGAAACATTTGTCTCTGCGTGGCGTTCGCGTCTACGAGTTATTTCCTTAAATATTTTTGGATTGTGCAAAGAAGAACCCAATGGAGAAAAAAGGAGCTTTTCATTGATATCTCCGCTAATTGAAATCGTACAATTCTGTAAATTAGTTCGAACGAAGCTTGAAAAATTATGAATCTATCGACATCTGGTTTGATGGTTAGCTCACTGGGTTTCGGGAGAAATTACACTAACATACATACATAGATAGGCTCAGTTTTTAATAATATAAGATTATATCTTAAATATTGTGTTCTCTGCTGTATTAAGAATAGCTGGGTTTTCAATACTCCTTGAGGTTTCAAAAATAAGAAACTAATTATTTTCAATCAATATTATGCATGATAAATACGAGTCAAACTTTTCAAACCAATTAGTATCCTTAATTGTGTCTCACATGGTGAACGCATGACTTGAGAAACTGACTTCCAGGTATTAGTAGGCTGTTGATAAACAAAATAAAAAAGAGAATAATCCAGAAAATTCCGTGAAAATACTTTTAAACTTTTAATTGCTGATTATATTTAGAAATTTTTGTAGCACTTTCAACGAGTTGTTACGGCAATAAGTAACAACCTTGCAAATGAACCAGACAACTGAATTTAGTCTTGGGAGTTTTTTCTCTAAAATTAATTATGACGTACCACTTTATACATCGATGAGTAGTATGAAAATAAATTATCACTGCAATCAGACAGATAATTAATACACACGCATATGCATATATATATATATATATATATATATATATATATATATATATACACGTTTTAAAAACTTTTGGATGTCATTTTAGTTAGTTTAAAATTACTGCAAGGGATTAAATTAACAATTAACTACAGCTGTTAAATGAGTCAGTATTTTTTTAATAACAGAATTTTAACGGAAAATGGCATCCCCATTTTAGAAAAGGTTTACAAAACCAGCTTTGATCTGCAAATGACAGAGAGTACTGTCTGATATTTTATCACGCGATCTTCCTCGAATTTGCGCACAACTCAGGTCTCATCTAATTTCCTCCAAATAGGGAGCAATGCAATGTAACAATCAACCAGCAAGTAACAAACGAATAAAAAATGAAAGCATCGGGACGTGTGCCTACTCGGAGTTCGAGGACGAACAATAGCTGTACACTTTCTAAGCTGAAGTAAAAAATAGCAATAACTTCATATCTTTATTTTATCAACAAACTTTGAGTTTCAATGATCGTCATTAGGGTGTACTGTAATCTTACCGAGCTCTATCCAGATACATATTTCCTGTGGAGTTCGCTCTATTCACTAGATATCTTATAAATTAGTTGGACATCCATCACATAACACAAGAGTCAAGCTGGTGTAATTAAAAAAAAATTTAAACAGTAAATGCCAAATTTTTCCATATTGGTGCAGCTAATGTGTCAATTTTCAAAACGGAACACAGTTGAGTAATAAATGTTGCAAGAAGAGAATGTCTTTTCCAGTGCTGAAGTTCATTTTCTGTTTTTTTTTTTTTTTTTTTCAAATAAATGATTCGATGATATAAAGTAACTCTCCTTTCAATCGTCATGAAATCTTATTATGCTTCGTAAAACATTCACGTTCAATTCAATAATCTAAAATTACTCGATTCGTATTAAGACGAAAACCTGTAGTAAAAATTCAGGAGCACAATATCGTTACAAAAATTAAATAAAAAATACATGTTACAAATATACACTCAGGCACATTGAAAAAAGCGACCCAAGAAGAAAGCATTGGATTGAAATGAAATTTAATACACATAATGATACAGATGAGAGATTCACTTGATCTCAAAATTAAGACAATTGAACGAGTAACAGGGTGTGCAGGAACACAAATACAGAGCAACTTCAATATGTGTAATAAAATTCCTTTCAATCCGACGATTTCTTCTTGGGTCGCTATTTTCAATGTGCCTGAGTGTATATACATTTCACTTACCTTCCACTAACTTTTTATTTACTTCTTTAATGTATAGAAAATCTTTTAAAATGTAAATGTGATTTGACGATGTTGCAATCCTATTTATTTCATCTGCATTAACTTGAGCTACTCCAACAGCAAATATTATCACGCCCCTTGCTTTTAGTCGCTCTGCTTTTTGTATTTGGGTGTTATCTCCATTGCTTTGACCATCAGAAATCAAAATTATTAATCTACACAGAAAATAAATTGCGTCATTCAGAATGTAAGATATTTAAGGAAAATACATGGTAGAATCAAGACTTTTTCTATCCCTTAGAATACAAGAAAAAATTCAACTGATGCAATAGCTAAATCAATCTAAACCTCGAATTGATTTTATTCATGTGTATATTACGACATACTAAATTACAATAAAAACGAAGTTCGCTGTTGAAAAAATGTTTCTTAGAATGAAATCAAAATCATCAATTGATAAACTCAGTGGCACAACAGCCCATGAACGCCAAGGCTTATCGGGCAGAGCTCAGTTTACAACAATTAGGGCTCTGTGTTCCAATTAGGTAATAATCAACCGGAGGAACCCCCTGGGTTCAGTTCCCAAAAAAAGCTTGGAACTCATTTTGTTGACCCACTGATGGGATGAAATGCTGCATCGATAATGTCCAACTTGGGTCTGCGGCGTGGAAGGTCCAACACGATAATTCAACTTGGGTCTGCGGCGTGGAAGCGCGAAACGCTGTCCCTGAGCCACGGGCTCCTCATCAATTAAATATTTGATATTTTTACTTTTAGTTTACAAGACATAAGAGCTGGTGATTTGCTTCTATAGGTTTAAATTAACACCAGCAGCTTAACCCATTTATGCCCAAGATTTTTTAACAATTTTTTTCAATTTTTATCTGCTTAAAACTCTTACTTGGAATGGTTTACATACATTTTTGGCGTAAAATAGATCGCCGTTGCCATATTTATTAAGTTATTTAACGTCCTATTTATGGGATATTTTGCAGATATGTGAGCAAAATACGACCTTACTTGACTTCACTTTTACAAATTAACCTTACAGATGGCATTTGTGATCAATTTTAAGCAAATCATTTTAAAAAAGTTTAATTTTATGAAAAATAAGTTCGCCAAAAAAAAAAAAAAACTTACTTTCTGTGGCTACCCACGTTGGATCGTTGCTTGACTGATTTGTCTGAAAATAGCTGTCAATAAATAAACTCTGATGTCCAACTAGTGATTCTATCTGGTTTTCTCAAGAAGAAGAACTATTTAACTTGTGAAAAACAGCTTTATTAAAATGATATACCCATTACAGGTTTTTGTATGCAGTAACTAACAAGCGTCCCGTTTTTAGGCCACTGGGCATAAATATGTTAAGCGGCGTCTCAAACTACCCTCAGGCGGGTAGTAAAGGTTGCGTGTACAGCAGTACGCAGCCTTTCTCGGTGTACTTCGAGAGCTTCGCATTTGTCGCTTGTGGCGGAACATCAGCAGCAGTACATTAATTAATCACCTCTTTCATCGCGGTACGCGACTAATTTAATCCACGTTCTCCCAAAGCAGAAATTATAGATAGGGGAGTGATTCCATACCAACTCACCTAATGGGGGTAGCACGACCGACTCGGATTTTCTTTAAATTTCGCATACAGGTTGATTATATAGAGGCGTGGAAAACTCCCAATTTTTAGGTTTCTGCTCCACTTATTTTCTGAGATACAGCCCCTCAAAGTTAGTCCGCCCATTCAAAATGCTAAGAAATTCATGTTATTTAATCATTTTTTCTAAAAAAATGTACTCATGCATCATGAAAGTGTTAGATATCTATGGAGACTAGTTACTCCAGGCATTTAGGAAGAAAATACTAGAACGTTTATAATGAAAATTGCTAAGATACATAGCTCTTTGAAGTTGTCACCACAAAAACTTGATTTTACTGATTTTGCTAAAACCGAGGAATTTATTCCAAAAAAAGGAAGACAAAACCAAAGGTTTACTCACTTTCTGGTAGTGTACAGATGCCTACTATAAATGGTTCCACAATGCATAACTTGAGTTTCTCACTCCTTCTTGGAAATATTGAAGCTTAACGACAAGCCATAAGGCAAAAACATGCGATTTTGGCCATCTAGGCAGCCATTTTTCACATAAAGGGGGAGCAGAAGAAACTTTAGTTTTTTTTTTTTTGATAAACTACTGATATGTTAGCTATTCACAGGAAAAGAGTTTACTTTTGGCTATTTCTTGCATTAAGAGATGTGCTGACAGTATAGGCATGTTTTTCGCGACGACCATATGCTTGTGTTCACCCTCTCATAGACTTAAAATTAATTGAACCAAAAAATGATAATCTATTTATTAATAGCTGTATTATCTATCCAATGTGTCATGAAATTTAATTAATTAAATCATTGAACAGTAAATTAGATGTATGATGAAAACAAGAAAGATAGAATTTCTCCGATGCTTGAGCATTATGTATTCATAATTATAAAGTACTAAAAAATTTCTTGAAAAATCAATGAAAATAAAGGAGCTCTAAATATTTATCTCATAAGTAATACCCAATCTTGTGATTGGTATATTCCTGATTGGCACTAAACAGAATTATACCCTTGTTCTTCTTTGCTTTATTATTTTGTAGAAAATAAAATGTATCATGGTATCTGTGAACAAGTATTTTAGTGAGTAAACTTAGTCTTGTCAGTTCTTATCAGTACACGGCACATGTCAATTTTGTAAAGATCAGTATGGGATTAAATTAGTTGTACTAATTTTAATTCTTCAAGCATTGCTTTACATTAAATTATTTATTTAATTATTTTGTAAATATTTAACTGTTAATAAGATAAAATGGATTTCGATGTTGAAAATAATAGCTCTTTATCACCATGCTCAGTTAGTAGCCCATCAAATGAAATTTGTCATAAAATATCCTACATCAAACGAACAAGCCTCATTTATTTTCTTGATATTCAAGAAATTCTGCAAGTAAAAACAGGAATATCCCAATCACAAGATTGGGTATTGCTTATGAGATAAATATTTGGAGCTCCTTTATTTTAATTGATTTTTCAAGAAATTATTTAGTACTTTTTAATTATGAATGCATAATGCTCAGGCATCGGAGAAGTTCGATTTCTTGTTTTCATCAAATATCAAAATTTATTGTTCAATGATTTAATAAATTAAATTTCATGACATACTGGGTAGATAATACAGCTATTAATAAATATATCATTATTTATTGGTTTAATTAATTTTAAGTCTATGAGAGCATCTGGTCGTCGCGAAAAACATGCATATACTGTCAGCAGGATATCTCTTAATGCAAGAAATAACCAAAAGTGAACTTTTCCTGCGAATAGCGAACATATCAGTAGCTTATTTTTTAAAAAAAATTAAAGCTCCCACTTTATGAGAAAAATGGCTGGCAAGATGGCCAAAATCGCATGTTTTTGCCTTATGGCTTGTCGTTAAACTTAAATATTTCCAAGAAGGAGTGAGAAACTCAAGTTATGCAATGTTTAACCATTTATAGTAAACATCTGTACACTACCAGAAAGTAAGTAAACCTTTGCTTATGTCTTCCTTTTCTTGGAATAAATTCCTCAATTTTAGCAAAATCGGTAAAATTAATTTTTTGTGATGGCAACTTCAAAGAGCCCTGTACCTTAGCAATTTTCATTTTAATATTCTAGTATTTTTTTCTGAATGCCTGGAGTAACTAGTTTCCATAGATACCTAACACTTTGACATTGCATGAGTACAATTGTTTAGAAAAAAATATTAAATAAAATCAGTTTTTTAGTATTTTGAGGGAGCGGACAAACTTTGAGGGCTTGTATCTCAGAAAATAAGAGGAGCAGGAACCTAAAAATTTGGACTTTTCCATGACTCTATATAGTTAACCTGTGTGCCTAATTTAAAGAAAATCCCAGTCGGGTATGCAACCGACTTTTCTTTTTTCAGGCGAGTTGGTATGGAATCACTCAGGGCCAAGGGGGAAATCGACTCAACTTTCGCTGATTCGAAGCAGACCAAATAATTATTGGCAACGTGACAGCAGCGTAGAGTGGAAAAGCGGCTCAGAACACACCCACCTTCAAATATACACCCCCCTCAATGGAAAAATTTGAAATGATGGGCCTGTCTTGCACACAGTCTGAAACTTTGTGCAAGTAAAATAGTTTTATTTGTTAACACATATTCAAAATGGCAACACAAATAAACACAAATTATTGATTATTAGAATAAAAGAAATGACGAAAAATGTGGTCTTATTAATTATAATAGAGAAAGAAATTCCTCCCCCCCCCAAAAAAAAAACATCATTAGAACTTATCAATACCACATTTTCAAAACAGCAACAGAAAAAATAAAAATCATTAATTAGAATGAAAGAGAAATGACGAAAAAGTTAATTTATAATTTTATTCCGAACTAAAAACAATTGTTAGAACTTTGTTGTAACACGTATTCCAAATGGCAACGAAAAGAAATAAAAGTCTTTGAATTTTAAATAATCCAAAAATTTAATTTCCATTTTAATTAATATCTCAGCTAATTAAAGTCGTGCAATTACGCATTTGGTCTTATTGTTTTTCTTGAAAAATTTTGAATCGAATGATACCTCATTCGATTCTCTCTCAGTGGTTTTTGAGGAGTTCAAGCTTCAGACAGACAGACAGACAGACGCGAACAGATTTTAATAGTATTAATAATAATGCATGATTTATTGTATTGGTATGAAAATAGTTCAGCAGCTCCAATGATAAACTTTTGGGAGAAGCATTAAGAGCTTTGTTCTGTGTCTTCAAAAAAAAAAAAAAAAAAACGGGACATTGTAGTTTGTACGGAGACAGCGGGACAGGGCACCTGAAAAGAGGACTGTCCAATTTAAAACGGGATGAATAGTATCACTGAAGCCATGAGAAACAACTATTCATTTGATGTATCAATAAATGATGCCGCAACAAAAATTTTGGTTCATTATCACGTTAGGATGACTTACTTCATTTGAAAAAAAAAAAAAAAACGAAAACGTGTTTGTCAACATTTTTCCAGGCAAAACAATTTTCAACATAACTCTATTATTTTAACTGTGAAGTCAAGTAAAAGTCCTCATATGTTGCTTAAACTGTCTCAAATTTAAATGAAGGGAAAACGTAATAACTGCCGTTCGTTAATTCACGTAAGAAACTGAGAAAAACAATATTTTCGTTTAAATAAATATAATCTCCTTTAAAAATCAATAGGCGCAAATAAAAACGTTAAAGTAGGCAGCCTTGTTTCAAGGGCAATCACCTAATTCGTCAGTGTTCTAGCGGAAAAATATGAGTAACATTACAAGAATGCTGTTTAAAGGCTCTTGAGAGACGGCTGCAAAGCCAATAGAATTTCAATATTTGCTGACCATTGATTGGGCCGTAAAGATATTAGAAAATGCAAATTCAAACCCATAGCAAGAACGAAGAAATGAGAGATGCTGCTAAAGACTTGTTACAAATATTATTAAGATTTTTATGCACATATAAAGCTTCCAAAAGATCCATCTCTTCTGCTGCTAAAATTTGTAAATAATCTAAGCTAAACTTTGTAAATAAATTTTGGACCTGTGTTCTAACAATGTTTTGTAGCTGACAGCTTGGGAATTTATTGTTTTTCACATAATTTTCATATTCTTTATACCAATATTTTACAGTACTCTTTGTTTGCCTAATATACGTATAGTCAATGTAACATTCGCAGTTGATGTAATAAATTCCCCAGTACATCAAGTGTTTGATCAGGATCTTTGAATTTTTGAAAAAGTCAGCATGTTTAGAGGTCTGAAAATAACTTGAAAATAAAATTTGTGAAAACTAGTTGTCCGGCATGCAGCCTGGCTCGGAATTAAGATTAGTGTGGATTTTAATGGGCCAAGTGATTCGGGAGGGAGGATGGCGATATAAAACTGACAATGCTGCCCACTTAAGATTTCAACGGACCTGCATTTTATGCTTTATTTACACAATTCTTCGTGCACAAACATTTTTGACCATAACAATTTCCATTTTTGTGACACAGTTTAATAAAGGAAGAAAAATATATATGACTTACTTGTTAGAATTAGTTCTTCCTTGTTTCATGATATCTGTTGCCATATTTAAAGCTTTTTCAGTATGCGTACCCCCTTCATTATACCTTACGTTTTCAATACTTTTTATCAGTGTACACATGTTATTTCCTTGGCTATCTTTGATATGGTTCACATGAACTCTAGGATTTGTAGCAAACGGAACTATCGCAACCCTACTATGTTCTTCAGATACTGAAAGATGACGAATGGTTAATTGAGTAAATTCTTTAACAGCAGGCCAATTTTCTATTCCTATACTTCCTGATTCGTCTAAAAGAAACACTACGTCATTCTCTGTTTCTGTAAAACGTTCTAAAGTTCCGAGAAATGTTCTTAATTGCATATCAATTGTACCATTTTTTGCATTCACAATCACCCAAGTATTGTAAATAAGAACTAAATACACCAATCGGATCATGTTCAGGTAATCACAAAATTCTCGTACATAAACCTTCAAACTAATTCAAAATGTACATAGCTATCCGTTTCGGCATACATTTTTATCTTCAGTATAATGCTTGAAACCACAATGAGATTGATCCATTTCCTTCCCAAGGGCATGGGATTGCGAATCGTCTCGCATGTTATCAGGCATCAACAGTTTATTTCATCTTACTCATCATTTTCCTCCCATCTCACGCGAAAAGGAAACTAGAGGACGTTCTCCATATCCGCAAATAATAATTTCGAGGTTACGAATACTGATGTGTCCTTCCTACGAAATATAAGAAACATGAACACGGTATTCTCAGGGGCGCCCCGAGCTAAAATTTTTGGGAGGGGGAAAATTTTCAATGTGCCGAATGAAATTTCGAAATGTGCAATTGACAAAGTACGACCATACGCACAAACTTTATACCGTTACTTTATGCGTTAAGACAATAGGCAGCACTTAAAAGAAATGAAAAACAAATATTTTCAATATTCCCTTCAGATGATTGAAAAACATTTGGACTGTGATAAATAACAACGGGGGCAGTAGCGGTATATAGACTAAGCAGGGGCGCCCCGTACTAAAATTTTTGGGAGGGGGAAAATTATCAATTTGCCGAATAAAGCTCCAATTTTACCGAATGATAAAATACTAGCATATACACATGTCGCACATGCATAACATTTCGTGAGAAAAAACATAAAAAAACAATTCAAAAAACTAAAAAGGACAAAGAATCTCAATATTGCCTTCAAATCGAATCGTCAGCAAAATGTGCCGAATACGGAAATTATTGGGAGGTCACAGTGACCTCCCGTGACCTCCCATAGGGGCACTCCTAAGACTAAGGTGCGCCCCCCTCAGCAAGATTTTTAAGGGCACCCCTCCCTATTAACCAAAAATATTTATCTCGTGCAACTGTTAGTGCTATTTTCCTGGATGATGCACCATTTACGTTTTAACTGTCAAGTTAATCCGCTATTACATTGAATGCAAATTAACTTTTCCCGAGATAAATTCGGGTTTGGCAACGAAATGAAACCGAAATAAACCTCTGCTGAGATATATTCGGGTGTAACAGTACGGTTCACTCAACAAAAAATTACCACGATTAATACTCGTACGTAATATTTTGGAGCATCAGTGATGTGCTCGAGATGCCACAAAATATATTGCATCCCTAAATTTGCCGAATTGTCAGCCCGAATGTGCCGGATGAGGAAAATTTTTGGGAGGTCCGGGTGACCTCTCGTGACCTCCTTTCGGGCGCTCCTGACGGTATTCTGCAAATAAATGAACAGAAAACCACTGTTACAGGTGCCATAGAAATATGGATAACTCCCAAGATTTTTATCTCTTTTAAAACTAAAAGGAAAAAGAGGAAATTTAATGTCCAATACAATTAGAAAAAAAGTATTAGAATCATTTTTTTGCCTTCTAAATGAAAATGTTCTGTGCTCATACTATGTATGCCGAGGGAAAAGCCTGATTGCTATATCAGAGAAAAAAAAATCACATCAAAATGACCTGTGAAAAAAATTGGATTTAAATTTTTGAATAATAGGGGAGACCGGGGCTTTTGGCATAGTTTTTACTTCTCGATTTTTAAAAGTTTTTCTGTTGTACTTATGGTAAAAGTAATTTATGCCTCTAACAGGTTTAACATCTTGGCTACAAAAAATCGCTAGGAACATCATTTAAAATTCAGTGGGAAATTCGTGAAAAATACTCTCCGAAGGCTCCTCAACAGTGCCAACTTATCCTGGAGTAGGTTGGCAGATGCATCGGGTATGTTGGCATAACATTGTTTGAAATGATAAATTTGCAGCAATATAACAATTTTTTATTTTTTAAATATTTATTTAAATATATTATAAGGTAATATATCAAAACAAAACTTTAAAACACAGGTATGAGCATTGTAGGTAGGTTACAAATGCTTCATGTCAACTGCGAAAGATGGGTTCTTACTCATCTGAATTTAGAGTTAAACTTCTATTCAGATGAGCGTCGAGCGGCTCTAGTCGCGTTCAATACTTTGTAGTTTTCACCACAGTGGAAACTGAAAAGTCCTCGTTATCGACTTTAAGTATTTGTCCTGGATATTTGCGGGCTTCATATTTAGGGATGCACCGATAAGCAAATTGGCCGATTACCGATTACCGATTAATCGGCGAAGGAGAATCGGCCGATTAATCGGCAGAGCCGATTAATGTTACGGTTTATTATTTTTAATAATTACCAATTTCACCCTCACTGTTTTTACCCCTTCTAATACAATTCCGGTTTTTAGAAATGATTACTTATTTGTTTTTGACAAAAGATTTGTTTTTCTCCATTTTTCCATGTTAAATAATTTCAAAATTTTATCAACTTCCTTTGAATTTTTTAAAATATTTTTGTAAATACAATTACATTAACAAGCTAGACATAATAGTTATTAAAATAAATGGGAGGGGGGGAGCTGTGATGAGCACTTTAACTTAGGGGTGTTCTTAATTTAAATTTATTTTTCAATTATAAGTAGCCATTTAATTAATTCAAGGCTTGTTCTTTGAAAATTAGAGGTAATTTAAAAGCAATAAGCTAAAGAGAAAAATATCGAGACATGAAAAATGTTGCAACATTGTCTATAAGTGTAGATTTATTCAGAATAGGAATATTCAATTATTAAATCATTTATATCAACTGCGAGGCAATTTATTATTATTATTATTTTGTATTTCATTCTTTAAATTATTATTTTTGTTTTTACTCATTACACTTTCATAAAACGTGTAATTCTTCTGTTTGCAGAAAATTATTTATTTCTTGTTTATAAATTTATCCATCGTAATATTGTGTTCAAAAATCGTTGAATTAATTTTATTTAAAACATGTTTTCCGCCGATGATCGGCAAAATTTGACTGATTATAAATGAAATGAAATATTCATGTTTTTGAATTCCAACTTAAAATTTCAGGAATTTGCAGAGAGTTATCTTTTAATATTCCAATCAGGTTTACGTTTTCTATGAACTATTCCTTTTGTTTTTACTCTGTACACACTTTCATACTGTATGTTATAGTAAGGATTTCAGAAAATTGCATTTATTTACTGTTAATAAAACAATTTATTATAGTTTCTTGGAGAAGGTATACTTTAAAAGATAATATAAAAAATTTAAAAAATTCGCCGATTAATCGGCAAGATTTTGCCGATTATTAATAATCGGCAAAGTGGCCGATTATGGCCGATTAATCGGTACTGCCGATTAATCGGTGCATCCCTATTCATATTCATACTTCACAATCCAGTACTCACCTAATCAGCTCCGACAGCAGCATTTAATGCTGTCTCATCTGCAGGTTTGAACTGTGTAGGAAGGTTGGGGCAGACCAGATCCAGTAGAAATGGCTCATCTTTATTCTCATCACTGTACTGAGGAAACAAGAAATCATAGCCATCCTCACTATCAACATACGGTTTAGCATCAGACGAAAGGCTCATCAGTTTCAGTGCTACTAATACCTTCCTTCTTTGAAAGTTTCTTTCTGATTATTCTTTAATTTCGTAGTCATTGTTTTTGTTTTTTTTCTTTGTCCCATCAACGTAAAGTGTTTTCATTTTTTATTTTTTTTCTTAACTGTTTTTTTTTTTTTTTTTTTTGCGAGTTCATTTTCAACTGGAGTGCCGGTTCGGATCGCACAATGCCTCCTGTTTTTTTCCTCTGATTGTCCGTTTTCATGGCCTTGCTTTTGGAAAAGGCTGATCGTCTTTAAAGGTCATAAGTCAATATGTTTCGGAGAAGTGGGTTGCACTATTGGGGATTGAAGTTTCACTCTTTTCGACGCTAGCAATAGGGATATTTTTAACTCTAGTACTACCCCTAACATGTTGTAAGAACATTTCAAACACCAACATTACCCGTACTAGTAGAAGGGAGATCAGTTGGGTCTGTGTAGGTATCTATAATTATGCCATGTCACGCCAACATCAAGGGTGGATAAGTTGGCATAGATCGCTGCCCTATGCCAATATACCCCGAGCTGAAAATGCCAACTAGCCCCAAAGGCATTTTCTGGATAACATGGTATCCCTGACCCGAATACAAACGACTGGGAATCCAGTAACTGCATCAATCCCAGGGCTACTTGGTCACTGTATCCACCATAAACTTGGAGTACTTGAAAAAAAAAATTTAAGGGTACTAAAAATCGAAAAGCAAATTGGAAAAAAAAAATTATTAACCAGAAAAAAAAACACAAAAAATTCCATATTCTTCTAACGCACGCTAGCAAGCCAATAAAACTATTGTAGATGACGCAGCAGGTTGCCGAGTACTCCTCATCACGACGGCAGCGCTGTGGGCATTGTGCACTAGAAAATAAAGGCACAGTGCCAACGTACCACTTATGCCAAATAGCACCGGTCTCCCCTAGTTTAAATAAATTTTCAATTTATCATTAAAACTCTTATCAGTCACAATTTTTTGTAATGATATAGCCATGCGTTTAATAATTCTCGTAGAGAGAAAACCAATAGCTATTAAAAAAATATTTTTGAAATGTGAAAAACTAAGATTTAGAAAAACTCAACTTAATACATTGCGTTTCAAAGGCTCAAGGTATATAAAACTTTATGCTAAAAGTTATTTCACTTATTTATTATTTTTAATCGTTTAATACTACAATATGTACACCCAGAGATTTTTTAACGCTTTTCACACATTGAAAATCGAAAGTGCGATTCAAAAATTTGGTAAAGCGTATTTTCCCCGCTTGATATCTCTAATAACAGTTCAGTATCAGAGAATGGAGGGGAGAGACAATTGGAAGTTTAAAAAATAGTGCGTTCATTTTTAGTTTTTTCATTCAAAATGAAAACGTTCTAAAGGTTTAAAAAAAATCAAAAGAGTAGGAACACATCTTTACTTCCCTCCCATCTTCCATTTTAATTTTATCATGAAACTACACGTTAGTGTAATACTGAAAAAAAGAATGAAGTAGCAATTAAAAGAGTATTCTGCAACTTATTTTATGACGCATAAAGCATTTGTGGCCTTGATCCCCGTTAATGAAATATAAGACGTCATTTAAAAACAAAAAAATTGACAAATTTAGATAGAAATGGACTCTTATTAAACAGTCGTCGACGCAAGCCGAAGAGACTCGATTTAACCCTGCTCACACTAAACCGATCCGCGTTCTTCAATCAACATTTCGATTTCTTGCTCCAATTTTCATTCTTCTCTTGAATGATAAAGCTTATTCAAAATTTTTCGTTAAGAAAATATAAATTTTTGCGCTGATATTTCTTTTATTTAAGAACAGAACCTATATGCACAGGCCCGTTATTTCACTCTTTTTGAGTGTAGAGGGAGCAGTAAATATGCATAATGCACCCATACACAAGGGCAATTCTCTACACTACCAAAAATGAACTGTTGTTTTTACAGTATAATACTGACAGCCGAGGTTCCAATTTAAAACTGTAAAATGCACAGTAATAAACTGTAAAACTAGTAATTTTAGTTTCTTACTGTAAAGTTAGCAATTTTATAGTTTATTGCCGTAAAATTTAGCTCCATTATGCTGTAAAAACAACAGTGTAATACTGTCAGCAGAGGTTCCTGTTTAAAACTAAAATGCACGGTAATAAACTAAAATTAGCAATTTTGAAGTTTATTACTGTAAAATTATCAATTTTTAAAGTTTAGTACCGTAAAATTAACTGTACATACTGTAACAACAGCATTCATTTTTTACAGTGTAGACTAGAAGGTGTAATTTCTTATCCCAGACTCATAGCTACCTTGGAAAAGTATATTCAATTTATTCTATTATTATTTGTTTGTCACCGCTCAAAGAACGAAATTACAGTGAGTAATTAGAGTGATCATCACAGCCTACCTTTTTTTTAATTCATGTATAATAACTTTCATGTAAAATAATTAACAGTGTTAATTGAAGGGGCAAGTGGGATAAAGGTGATATGTGACATTTGAATTTCACCGATTTACACAAATTCAAATTAGTGTGTGTTCAATTGTGTTAACTCACAAACACAATTGAAGGGGCAAGTGAATAAAGGTGATATGTGACAATCTTTTTAATTTCTAGAAAAGGCTTCCACAAAAAAATTATTTCCTTAACACCTTCATCCATGGTAAAAAGTAAGTAAAACAAAAATTGTCACATATCACCTTTATCCACTTGCTCCTTCAATTATGATGGGTTAAGTAGTTTTATCAATAATAATATGAAAATTGGTTCATAGAAATTTTATGAAATTTTGAAATTATTTTGAGAAATGAGGAAAATGGAGAGAAATTATTCTTCTCTGAGAAATAAATTAGTAACTTTGTCTAAAATTGTAAAAAAAAGTACAAAAAAAAAAAATGATGGGAAAATTGATTGCATTAAAAATTATCACAATGGTCATTAATCGGTTCAGCCGATTATCAACAGCCGATTAATCGGTAATCAGTCAATTTACTTATCGGCGCATCCCTGGTCTATTATGTATCGATTAATGCGCAGTTTTGCTTAAATAAGCTGACTCAATATTATTCAAAACGAAATTCAAAAAAAAAAAAAAGTCTGTTTACATGCAAAGAAACAGTGTTGGGGAATGCTTATAATCGTCTACTGTTTATTTGATATGGAGTGTCAGCAGTTTTCCGCTACCGCATAGGAAGCATTTTCATTCATCGATGTTGTGTGATATTTTACACTACTGCTTTTCGGTTACAATTTTGGAATTTTTCTTCCTCGAAAGAAAAAGCCGGGAAAATGGGATTCGTTTTACCACGGGGACGTTAGAATGGTCTCATTTGTTTTAATACTATTGATATTTTTTATTTTAATTTATGACCAACAAATGTGAGGGGTTTTTTTTTTTTTTTTTTGTAATGTCTCAGAAATGATAGAAGTTGGCAAAAAATGTCTTGCTCAAATGATAAATAGGATAAAATTTCCTACAACTTTCATCCGTATTATTGCTTCAGTTCCGTTTTTGAACATTTGGAATCGTAATGTTTGTTTATAAATGGTTATGTATAGATGTGTGGAGAACCTTTTCCCATTGAATATTTTTTGATTTGATTATTATTGTTTCAGTTCCGATATTGAACATTTGGAATCGTAAGACGTGTTTATAGATGGTTATGTATAGATATGTGGAGACCTTTTTTTTTTTCAAATTTGTTCGTTGTCTAAAAATCTTGTTTGGTAAAACATTATTCGTGTTGCACGGGTGAAAACGTGATGCTACAAGGAGGGTCTGAAAACAAGTTTCACCTTTTGACAGTTTTTAGAGTTGTGTATGAAAGTCAAAAAATAAATTGATACGTTAGCGATAAGACATAACTCTAATTTTCCACGTAAATACTAAAGACATAGAGACAGTTGTCATAACACTTGATAAGCTGCAAAAAGCCCTCCATGAAAGTTTCAGAGCTTTGCATCTGCTTCCAAGCACCTTCCGCGGAAATACTTCTTTAACGCAGGAAACAAATGAAAGTCACTTGGTGCGAGATCAGGACTGTATGGCGGATGGTGTATGCACAATTGCGCATCCAACCAAGTGTTTCAATATGGTTTTGCGTTGCGGTCGGAGTGTAGTCTTGCTTTCTCATCTGATACCAAAACGACAGGTCTGAGAAAGCAATACCGCTTGTTCTGAATAACCTCTTTCAATTTCTCCCATAGCCATTCAACATTTCATTTTCAACAAAAATGAAGCCATATGCGTCTAAGGCAAGTTTTATATGAAATACTCATCATCAATATTTGTCTTTTATACATTAGCTAACTTCAAATGTCGTCATGACGTAATGAATATTGTGTAAGTTTGGTGAGTTTTTTTTGGCGATTGGTGAAAGAAGTTTCTTTTCCAGCGGGAGAGGGAGGGTGACACCACGAGTTACCGTCCGAAAAGCAGCAAAAGCCACGCCCAACTACATGTAAATATTTATTATGCGTAATTTCCCAAGGCTTGGGGGGTTGACCCCCTCCCCCTCACTGATCACCTGAATGACGGGCTTAGACACTATCGACATCGACCGCGAATGCCACCCATATTTGCTACTCTACTGATGATAAAATATAGAAATGAAACACACACACTTTCAACTAAACCATTTTTCGTTTTAAATAAAAAAATTGCTTCCATGTAGTAATATGCGCACGTGGTTGACAGGCTCGAGTAAATGTGTTTTCTGATTTAAATAAAATATTTTGAAGAAAAAGAAGCTACAGCAAAATTCATGCTATAAATCATGAAAATATTGTTTGTTTAATGAAAAAAACAGTAGCTTCAAAAGAATGTTGAACTGCAGTTTTAAAACTAAATTCACGATGATACGATAACACAAGCGGTTATACTTCACATATTTCGCCTTTTCTGCATTCATAATTTTTACTGCTTTGTGATACAAAAGACTAATTTCACTTTTTAGATGAGCCCGGATTTTGAATTTTGCTTATTTTTATTCTTGTATACTGCCGTTAATTGGTCGAATGAAAAGGGAAGTGAAAGAGGAAGTACGGCGGGGTTTCCAACCAACTTTGTAATATCTGATTGCAAAAAAACAAAATGCGAAATTATTATTTATGAGATCAGAATTACAGATTGAAGAGCATAGTTTTCAGTGAAGAGTGAGGGGAAGATCATTTTTAATATCACTTTCGATAAACTTCTTGATTATGATTCGAATCACTAATCCGTATTGCAGAGTTTCCCAAAGTGTGGTCCGCGGTGCTATCCTTCTGAAACGTAAAAAGTAGAGGAAATTGAAGGATGAGTCAGAATATTTTAATTCAAAACGAAAGCACATTGATAAAGAATAAAAAAAGTTCTTGCTTACGAACAAGCAGGGCGCAGCAAACACCCCGTAAACTTCGAGTTTAACACATACTGTCTGTTTGCGTTTTGTGCGCCTGGCAGCCACGGACGCTTTCATCTGAAAAAGAGGAGGTAGGTTTAGGATGCGCACTTCCCGATGCCTTAAGTTTTTGTTCGCTTACTACTTCCTCGTTGCTTTTCCTCCCTATTTCGGAGAAAGTCCGAAGAGACTTGGCGCGTGCGCAGATGCTGCGGAGGTCGCACGAAAACATTTTAGACAGTATTTCCAATTCTAAAATAATATTTCGTTTGGTGTATTATATTGTGGTATGGATGATATATTATGATTGACATTGTATTTCTAAAATCCAAAGGTAAATTATCATTTCTGCTCTCCTGATCTAAGCGACGGGCCTGAAGCAAAATATTTCACCTAACTAGCGATATATTTAACTTTATTTTAATTTAAAAAAGAGTGTTAAATTCTCTTATCTTTTAAAAGTCAATGTGGGGAATAGACATGAGTTAACTCGCAACACATTTTTTTTTTTTATTTTGTGTGCATGAAATAAACGTGCAAACATTTTGAAAAAAAATATTTAAATGTATCAAATCAAGATTTTATTTACATGAGGGGGGGGGAAGTTTGTAAACATTTAGGAGGGGGTCAGCAGAAGTATGGACTTTGGGAGTCACTGCAGCATTGTATTACGGCGCGGATCCAGAGGGGGGGTTATGGGGGTCATGCCCCCCTTAAACGACCAAATCTATATATACAGGGTGTCCACTCCTATCGTGGACCAATAGCTAATTTCTAAACCGTTAGAGATAAGCATATAGTTCATTTGGGAAAAAATCTCCAAATTACGAAAGGAATTTTGGGTCTATTCAATGTTTTTCAAAAAATCAAATTTTGAAAGAGTTACGAAATTTAAATTTTTATACAGCCCCCCAGTCCTATCAATCATATTTAGTAAAACATTCTTGACACTGTAACGTTTAAAACTAAAAAAAAATCACTGTTCTACCACAAAAATTGACCGAGTTATGACGTTTTGAAAAATCAAGATTTTGCATTATTTCATGACGTCATCGAGAGATCGCTGAAGGGACCGTATGCAAAATCATTCAAAATCTTGATTTTTCAAAACGTCATAACTCGGTCAATTTTTGTCGTAGAAGAGTGATTTTTTTTTAGTTGTAAACGTTACAGTGTCAAGAATGTTTTACTAAATATAATTGATAGGACTGGGGGGCTGTATAAAAATTTAAATTTCGTAACTCTTTCAAAATTTGATTTTTTGAAAAACATTGAATAGACCCAAAATTCCTTTCGTAATTTGGAGATTTTTTCCTAAATGAACTATATGCTTATCTCTAACGGTTTAGAAATTAGCTATTGGTCCACGATAGGAGTGGACACCCTGTATAAAAGAAAGTCGTGTTAGTTACACTATTGAAAACTCAAGAAGGGCTGTACCGATATGGCTAAAAATTGGTGGGTAGGTAGCTTAGAGCCAGGAGACGGACATAGGCTATAATTTATGTGTGTCAGTTACATAAATAGAAAAACTGTCTTATTGACTGGGCCTTTTTTGACACCTCCATGGCTGAGCGACATAAAGCACACGTTCTGGCAGCTTCCGGTGAGCAGCAAACAGGTTGTAAGTTAGCGGTGCGTTGAGTGTTATTTGACTTTTTCGTGAAATAAATTATAAGCAAACGCGTTACTTCTTTTGAAATTTATATGTGATGAGCTGTCAGAAACGATTGCTCATTCCTAGAATCCCGATGATCCCAACCCAACCGATATGCCGTTTGAATTTAAAAGACTTCAATTTCCGATCCGTCTTGCATTTGTCATGACCTTTAACAAATCACAAGGCCAATCCTTAAAAGTTTGTGGTTTGAATCAGAAAATCTCTGTTTTTCCCATGGTCAATTATACACTGCTCGACATTGAAAATGCAACACCAAGAAGGAGTGGTCAGAAATTCATGCAAATTTTACCGTAGACGCACGTCACTGAGTTATGCAAATGATATGAAATGCACAGCTCTCCGACGCACGTGAAGTAAGATATAAGAGAATGAAGTTGAAAAGTGGGCTATGTTCATGTTGGTTTTTCTGTCAGACTAATTATCGGAGAAATTTGGTTTTTGTCTCGAAGGATACGTGTGATAGGAGGAAATGCCACGCCGTCCTCAACGAAGACACTTCCAGCATATAGACGACTTTACAAGGGGTATGGTGATCGGACTGAGAAGGGGAGGTTGGTCCATACGTCAAATTGCAGCTGATACCCACATGGAAGCTGTTGAATTGTTAATTCTGTAGGCTCTAGTAATATTTTGTTTTGTTAGTTGCCAACACTTAACTTTTGCTTATTATGTTTTGGCAACTTCTACTAATTGCTTAGTTGATTTAATGGATTCGTTCCTGTAGCGTTTGTCGCTAATTTGTATCAACCATTTTAACGTTTCGGACCTTTTCAATAAAAATTTAGTTCAATATCTTCACAGGTTACGGGACCAGTTCACGCTCCGAACTGCGTTTATTGAATGTGAGTGGATTTGGTATGCTATATTTTTATCTTTTGAAATACATTGAATTCGAAGTCATTTGAAGAGTTAAAAATAACGCAATTATAATGGCTGTCATTGACATTTCTGCTGTTAGCAAATTTAGTGGACAAAATCATTCACAGTGGAAATTTCAAATCAATTGCACTCTTAAGGCAAAAGGTGTATTTTCGATCGCCAATGGGACTAAAAGTAAGCCAAGTTCTGACGATGCGAAAATAGAACGATGGGAAAAGGACGATGCAGTAGCGATGTTCACGATATCATCGGCTATGGAGTTATCTCAAGTAACGCTTATAGAAAACTGTACTTCATCATATGAAATGCTTAAGAAACTGGACTCTATTTTTAAATTAAAGTCGGACTTTAATAAAATGCTGTTACTTGATAAATTTCATCAATTGAAAATGGAGTGCAATGAAACTGTTGTGCAATATATTGCAAAGATAGAAAATCTTGCTCATCAAATCAAAGATGTTGGAGAAAGTATTAGTGATGCTGCCATAATTACTAAAATTCTTGGCACATTGCCTCTAAAGTACAGAAATTTTAGACAAGCTTGGTTGTCGATGAAAGCAAACAAAACTTGTCAAATCTAACTGCGAGACTTATCGACGAAGAAACTTCTTTGTTACAATCTGAGCAGAGTGAATCTGCGTTTTTGGCGTCAAATAGGTCTAAATTTACGCCAAAATTGCAGACCAGTGATCCCGAGAATAAGAAGAAATATAAAAATCAAAGTATTAGGGTGGATAAAACCAAAATAACATGCTATTCTTGCCACAAAAAAGGACATTATGCTCGTGAATGTCCTACTGGGTCTCTCGAAAAAGAAAATGGCGCTCCAGAAATAGATGAAAATTCGTCAAACTACAGTGTATTCAATATTGAAATAAGAAAAACTATCGAAGACAGTGAACCGTGGATTCTCGACAGTGGTGCATCTTGTCACGTGACCTACAATCTGCATTATTTTGATAGTTTTAGCGAATCCAATGGTAATTCCTTCATTCGCCTAGGAGACAATTCAGAAATGCCGATCAAAGGAAAGGGAAACATAAAGATCAAAAGATTTGTAAACGGATATTGGCAAGATGGAGAAATAACTGGTGTTCTATATGTTCCAGATTTGAAGAAAAATCTTATTTCTGAAGGTGTTATAACAAGCAAAGGTATGAAAATAATTAAATTTGATGATCATGCTGATATCTACAATCATAAGGATGAGTTAGTTGGAACAGCAGTTCGTTCTGCAAACAATTTATATCACGTGAAATTCAAAACTATTGTTTCGCCTGAAGTGAACTTTTCTCACAAGACTAACTTAAAAATATGGCACGAACGTTTAGGACATATAAATTTAAAGGCTCTTCTGAATTGAGTAACAAAGGATTAATCGAAAAGATAGATTTTTCAAACAAAGATGAATTCTTCTGCGAGGGATGTCAATATGGTAAGCAGCACAGATTGCCATTTAAATCTAGAAATTACAAAGCTACTAGAGCAGGTGAGCTGATATATTGTGATGTCTGTGGTCCTATGTCTGTACAGTCCTTCGGAGGCGCAAATTATTTCATTTTAATGAAAGATGATTACAGTGGATTCAGAACAGTTTATTTTCTCAAACATAAAAGTGATGCTCTGGAAGCATTCAAGAAATTTGTTACCCTATGTGAAAATAAATTTGATCACAAAGTCAAGGCTCTCAGAGTTGACAATGGAAGCGAGTACATCAATTTGAATTTTTCTGACTTTTTGAGCAAGAAAGGTATTCAATTAGAAACTACAGCATCTTACACTCCGCAGCAAAACCGAAGAAGGGAGAGAGATATGCGGACAATAGTAGAAAGTGCTCGAAGTATGATATACTCTAAAAGGTTGTCGCTGGCTTTCTGGGCTGAGACGGTGTGCACAGCTACTTATATTGCGAACAGAACGCCGACTACTCAAGCTCCCAATTCAACCCCTTATGAACTTTGGACTGGAAAATCGGCTTCACTTAATCATTTAAAAATATTTGGTTCAGAAGCTTACATGCATGTCCCTGATACTCTACGGAAGAAATTAGAACCAAAAAGCAAAAGAATGATTTTTGTTGGATATGAGAAAGAGTCAACGAATTATCGTCTTTTCGATCCAGTCACTAAAAGGATCAAAGTATCAAGAAACGTTACCTTCCGTGAGGAAAATGAAGAATTGAGAATATCTTGTCCACCATCAAAATTTCTGTTTACTGATGAAAATGACTTAGTTGATGAGAATGTTGCTGATGACAATGGCAAAGAGAACGAATCTGTGGATAAAGAAGCTGAGTTACCTAGTGATCCTGCGAACTCAATGGATAACGATCATTACGTTCTTCGTCCAAGAAATGACCTAAAAGCTCCGATTCGTTATGAAGCCAATCTAGCTGATATTATCACGCCCAACACATATAAAGAAGCAATGAGTTCGCCTCAAGCAAAAAATTGGGAAGCTGCTATAAGAGATGAATTAAATTCGCTTAATAAAAATGAAACGTGGGATATTGTACCTGTACCAGCAACAGGAAACGCAATCGGATCCAAGTGGGTATTTAAAGTAAAGTATCTCCCAAATGGAAAAGTAGAGAAATTTAAAGCAAGGCTTTGTGCTAAGGGGTTCTCCCAAAAGGAGGGAGTAGATTTCAGTGAAACTTTCTCGGCAACTTCAAGGTTTGATACCATAAGAGTCTTACTAGCTATTGCAGCACAGAAAAGGTGGGAAGTTTTATGGCTACGTTAACTTTTACAAGACATAAATGAAAGCGAACTATGTGAAAAGAGTGTAACACTCCTAGTTGATAATCAGAGTGCTATCAAGCTGATTAAAAATCCTGTATTTCCCAAGCGTACAAAACACATCGACGTGCACAATCACTTTATTCGTAAAAAGTATAAGGATAAGTCTGTAATCGTTAGATATATAAAATCTGAGGATCAGTTAGCAGATATTTTTACAAAAGCGCTTAACAGAGTGAAATTTAAAAAATTCAGAGATTTACTAAACGTGGGACATGGACACTCTTAAAGACTGATGTGTACTTTTATAGACTTTTATTATTATGTTTCATTCATTTAGATTTTTGTTTTGTGAGTTCAGTCGCCAACAGAATTCTACCGCCAACAGAATTGGAGGGAGTGTTGAATTGTTAATTCTGTAGGCTCTAGTAATATTTTGTTTTGTTAGTTGCCAACACTTAACTTTTGCTTATTATGTTTTGGCAACTTCTACTAATTGCTTAGTTGATTTAATGGATTCGTTCCTGTAGCGTTTGTCGCTAATTTGTATCAACCATTTTAACGTTTCGGACCTTTTCAATAAAAATTTAGTTCAATATCTTCACAGATGCAAGCACTGTGCATCGGCTGTATCGAAGATGGTTGGGAAGAGGAAATGTAGCCACATTGAGGGGTGCAGGTGCAGCCAGAGTGACGTCAGACCGCTTGGATCGACGGATTCACCGACAAGCTGTGGCGGACCCGCAAGTCACTTGTACGTCGATTCTGCAGCACGTGCAAGGTACCCTGGATGTTCCAGGGTCTGCCAAATGCAATTTTTCAACAGGATAACGCCCGGCCTCACAGTGCTCGAATCAGCCAACATGCTCTACGAGGTGTACAGATGCTTTCCTGGCCACCACACTCTCCTGACTTGTCACCAATCGAACATGTGTGGGACGTGATTGGACGCCGTTTGCAGAACCTGCCACTGCCTCGTTCAGAGGACGAACTGTGGCAAATGGTTGAAAGGGAATGGAGTGCCATCCCTCAGGACACCATCCGCAGGCTTATTGACTCCATGCCTAGACGTGTTTCTTCGTGCATCGCTGTCCGCGGTGGTCCTACTTCTTACTGAGCCGACGCCGTCCTCGCTCTAAATTTTGCTTATTTATTTTGAAATAAATATCACTTATTGTTCCATGCTGTCTCTGTCTTCTTACCAAATTTCATCAATTTCTGACCACTCCTTCTTGGTGTTGCATTTTCAATGTCGAGCAGTGTATATGGCATGTTTACGGGTCGGAAGACCATCTGCGTTGTTTCTTTTTGCGCCTGATGATAAAACAAAAAATGTTGTGCATCACAAGGTATTTTAGTGAAGAGCAACCTATGTACTAAAATACAGAAACAATAATGAATGATTAATGTAGGTACTTAATTTTTTTGTATTTTCTAATAATAAAAAACTAATTGAATTCAAAAATTTTCTTATTTATTGCCTTTAAGGCGAAACAGAGTTCGCCGGGTCAGCTAATATAGCATAAAACTGCATTTTTCGCAACCAATATTACGAAAAAAATTGCGAGACACCCCTATTTTCACACAAAAATTTAACTTTGACCCCCCCCCCCCTCCTTTTCCAAAAATGACCCCCTTCTTAAGCAGAAGCTGGATCCGTCCTTGATTTTATTCATTTATGTTCTGAGAATGTTCAGGGGAACCCTAAATGAAATTTTTACGAGATAGAAAATCCTCAATTTTCCAAATGAAACTTCAAATTTTTACCGAATTACAAAACACGAAAATGCACATACCTACATCAACTGAGAAGATGTAATACAAGAATGACAAAAAAAAAAAAAAAAAACACTAAAAAATAAATTTTAATTTTCACATCTCGAAATAATCAAATTATATTTTTCGCAATGACGAAATATGATAGCTGTGTGCAGGCGGTCGTGTGCGTGTGCTCCTTTGCCAGTAGATCCTACATGGTGGGGCAGCAGAACGTATCCTGTTGCAGACTCTGTCTCGCTGCGCCACCATGTACTACATGGCGAAGGAGCATTGGCCGGTGAGCAGGTCCGAGGAGATTTAGCATCGGGACGCTAGACGTTGACAGAGCTACCCGGCAACTGGGATCCAAGCAGAAAACATCTAGCATTTTGTCATTTCTAAAAAAAATAGAAAAAAAATCATACCTGTGCACCAGTATTTTCTAATTTGCCGAAACGTCGGACAAGATGGGCCGAATAAGAAGCTTTTTGAGGGGGCGCAGTGACCCTCCCATCGGTGCCAGAACCCAGAACGTGTTTATAACTTTGGTCTAGTTGCCGACAGAGTGTAGTGGTTAAGACTCTGGCCTCTCACGCCCAAAGGCGCTGGATCAAACCTAGCTCCAGTCTGTAGATTTTCATAATACACAAAATCGACAGCTTCCTTGTCGCACGCGCGATTATGTGACATGTAAAAAATCCCTCGAATACTCGTTTGGCGTGGAGTATCTGTGGGCAAAATGAAATTCCTTGTGTCGTTTCCCATCGAATAGAGCCCAGGTGCCTCCATCTAGTGGAGAAACTGAGAGCCAAAATTCTCGCGGCAGTGGTCTTCGCCGATGGTGATGCCACATGAAAAAATGATTGCCGGTCTTAGGAATGCATTAACCTGAAAATGGTTAGTACCAAACACGTAGCCTCCTTGAAATAAACAACTTTGGTCAAAGCACTCACTTAATCTGAGAAACTTTTTCATGCTATTTTCAACTCTTTAAATTATTTTTGATTAATCAGGAATTTCCCTGCATTTTATGATCTAATACTTTTGGGAAGTATAACAAAAACAAAAACGGAATTCCACGCAAAACTAGACGCTTTTGGATGTAGTTAATACACTGTTAAAACTACTGGTTGCAATTGGCACCTTTCCGGGGTGAAACGCTTGTAACAGCAGCGGCACCCAGAAGGGAGCTGAGATTTCACCCTTGGCTTGGGTGAAAAACTGACACCCTCAATTCAATGAGCAGCGCGGGTGAAAGATGGAACCGTATAGGAGAGCATAATGGTACCCTCACTGTTCACTATTGCAGATCCCCCCCCCCCCTGTGCTGTGTGCGTTTTTGCTTTTCAATTGTGTTTACTTTTATTTATTGTTTTTATTCACGAAGTCTTGGTACATTTTCACCTTGAATTCAGATTTGAAAATGATCGAAACTTGTAATTTAAGGCGTTTTCTCACATTTCATACTTTCCAACATATTTTAAAACAATTCATGACTTGGATTCAACTCAGTAGTTTTAAAATGCTATTGATATTTACTACTGCATTATCTGCACCGAAAATGAAGAGGGAGGGTATTTTATGGATTTCTTTCAAAAATAATCAAAAATATTCAGTTGTATTATTCTATCAATAAAAAATTGAATCGTTTCATTAACTTCTAAAATTTTGATCAAAAGTAAGGGCCCTGCTCCACATTGACGTAAAGCAGAAAAATAAAACAGAAACGTAAAATGGATTACATAGTGTTCCTATGGAAGATACCCGGATTTTTGGTTTCTGCCTTCGATTTCGGTCGCGTTTTACGCTGATGTGGAGCAGGGCCCTAACATATTAAATACGTATGTATAGTTCGTAATTTAAATATCTTCACTAAAGGACTAAAATATAGGGGTATTCGAAAAGTAGTTTTTGTTAAACATCCAGTTTCTCGACAGATTAAAAATCAAAATATATTTTAAGGATCTATTCATTTCAACTGAGGGAACAAAAAAAAGTAAGCTCTGGTAATTACGAACTCAGCATTCGTTATCAATAACGCCAACGAAAGATATTAGCGAAAGCACAAAATGCAAGTCATGGCATACATATACGCAAGATAAAAAAAAATAAGAAAGAAAGAGTCAGAGTTTTTTTTTTTTTTCATTTCCTTCGCGTTCTGCTGCTTGTTGGCTGTGTCTACGCGGCAAAAAGAGAATCGCTACAAAGAGATAAATTTCCGTTGAAACAATTTGAAATGATTGTAATATGTTGGAAAACCTTAGAACTATGATTAAATGCATGTACTTACGTAAGAATTCGAAGATTAAAATGAAGAATTAATCCATTTTTGTAATAAACTCAAGGGGAAATCCAAGACTGAAATTACTGCACCAAAAATTCTGTCGTGTCGACGTAAACAAGATGTCCGCCATTCAAATGGTTGATGATGATGATGAAACCGAGACTTTGGAGTCGCAATGCGCAGCCGCAGGCTATCAGGGGTGCCTATGTCTCACTGAGCATGCGCTAGCCTAAAGGGTGCCGATGGCACTCTAGAAAAAGCATTAGGCACCTTCTGAGAGGCCTTTTGGTACGAAAGGAGCATTTCAAATTCGCAATGGCACCCCATGGCACCTTGCTTCCACCCCAGCTTTCTTATTGGCACCCCTGTGACACCCGTAGTTTCAACACTGTATGGAGCGAATTGAAACAATTAAGTTAAATTATATTTTACAAAATAAACAAATTGTAAAGTATAATAATCCATGTCAATCCAAGCAGGAGGTGGGGTTTTCATCATAGTCTCAGAAGTTTTCGAATTTAGATAAAATTTGGGAAAAGTATAGGGAACATGCTTATTTTTGTCCCCCCCCCCCCCCCCAAAAAAAAAACTGTCAATCCCGAGATACAGCCTGCCAAGGCTGACAACCTGGGCGCCATTTCTCACTTGCGATTTTCGAAACAATTTTCAAACTGAGTTTATCTCCGGCACGTTTCATGACATTATGTTGCGGTTTTTTGTATTTGAAAGGTAATTATTATCTCTTTGAGACGTTTAGCACCATTAGGAAATCGGTATTTAAGTTTTCCGACAACAACAATTTCCAAAAAGTTAAATTATTTTTTGAATTTTTTTCAAAAACCATAATTTTGAAAACTTTATTTATTTTTTCTTTTTACTGTAGATCAGTATCATTGAGTACTACATTCCCTAAAAAACAGTGCTTCCATTTTTTTAGTTAACTGGTTTTAGAAGCATTTGGAAAGAAAAAGAGAGAATTTTTCAATAATTCCAGTTTCAAAGTTTTATTTGGCAACAAGGGGCAAGGGGACACTTTTAATTTATAGTAATTTAGTAACAGTTTCCTTTTTCATTGCCATTTTATCCAGGATTTTGAAAGGGGATCGGAAAGTAATGTCGTTTTTTTTTTTTTAAAAAAATCAATTGTTAAAAGTTTTTATTTTAAATCAACAACGTAATTATCCTCGTTACCAAGGGCCTTTTACTATCTAGTAGTAAATTATTTAAATCCTGGATAGATAACCAAAAATGATTTTTGGAGCAAAATATCTTGAAATGGCCTTTTTGCTACAAGTCAAATTTTCAAGTTTTTGTGCAATAGAAAGTGTTTTAGCGATCGGAAGAAAGGGAAATCCAACTGCTTTACATGCAATACTCACCTGACATTGCATCGTCTGATTTCCCTTCATTGCTATCTATATATGAAAAAAAAAACCACCTGAAAATTTGGATGCCATTTCAAGATGTTTTGCTCCAAAAATCGATTTTTTTTTTCTACCTATCCGAGATTTAAAATGTATTACTATACATGTGGCTAAAGGCCCTTGATAACTAGGATAATTACACCGTTGATTTAAAATGAAAAAAATTAACACTTAATTTGTTTGGACACACAAACAACATTACTTTCCAGTCCACCTAATACGAAGGCACTACTACGCTAAATAAATCTTTTGGCGGTATACTAAAAAATGTCGCCGGTCTAAAATGTTGCCAGTTCAAAATGAAGCAGGTCCAAAAGTCTTAAAGTTGGTACCAAAAATCAAAACGTACGAGAATGCATGTTCGCACCAAGTTTACAAAAAAATGTTAATTGTGTTTTAACGATGTGGCTGGTCTTAAGTTTTTGAAACAATCAAAAAAAATTTCACTTCTGGACTCTTAACTTTCGGGCATTTTCCAAAAGATAAATACTATAAATGAACGTACGTTATTTATTAACGTTAGCTAATTTGAAGTGACTCGCTGTCTACCAACTTAAAAACACATAGATTAGCAGGAGCGCCCCGAAGGGAGGTTACGGGAGGTTAATTGGACCTTTTAAAATTTTTCCTCATTCTGCTAATTCGGACAAACGATTCGGCAAAAACAGGGATAGTAATGAAATATTTTTTTTATAATTATAAAAAGTGCGTAGCTGCATTTTTTTTAAATATATATATTTGTTCCCTTTGAAAATAAGGAGATCTAATTTATAACACTTAATTCGGTAGTAGCCCAAAGCTATCAAATGACCAACATGCTTTAATTTGTAAATACACTGGCGGAAAAAAAATCACAACGCCAAGAAAGACTTGCGCTAGATAAACGAAATTTGGTAGGCGTGTTTATACAACTGAAAGATGACATCGATTGAAATTTCGCTCTCCGCGCATAACTGTGGCGCAGCTGGCGTCACTCAGAACATGCAAATAAGGCTTGTTTTAAAAGCGTGTTGCAAAGCTCGTGAGTATTGTTTTCCGTGAAATTCGATGCATTGCGTTCATCGTAGCCAGGAATGCCTTTAAGAATCTCGAAGAAGCCATTATCAACTGCTCACCGAGTTTGAACGAGGCCGTACAATTTGGCTACGAGAAGGTGGATTTTCATTTCGCGATATTGCAGAAAGACTTGGTGGGAATGTTTCCACCGTGCATGATTATTGGAAGCTAGGGTCAAGGGATGGTACTACCTCAAGAAGATCGAATTCTGAGCTGCCACGTGGCACGACTGAGAAGGAAGATTGCCAAATCCTGCTTACGGCTGTGGCGCATCATACTGCATCTGCGGCTAACATTCGAGCTGCAGTTGGTACCGTCGTGACCCAAAAAATGGTACAAAATGGCTTACTTCAAGGACAGCTCCGAGCCAGGTGGCCTGTTGCCGGTACTACATTGACTGCAAACCATTGCCCTTTGCGACGGCAGTGGTGTCAAGACAGAGCTCACTGGAGGTCTGAGTGCAGATCTGTAGTAATTTCCGATGAAAACAGATTCTGTCTTCGTGCCAGTGATGGTCGTATGTTGGTCAGAAGGAGGCCAGGGGACCGCTTGCATCCAAGCAGTCTGCGACCTAGACACACGGGACCTACACCGGGAGTCATGGTCTCGGGAACAATTTTTTAAGACAGCAGAAGCATTCTTGTGGTTATCCCTAACACACTGACTGCGAATTTGTCGTCAGTCTGGTAGTTCAACCTATGGTACAGAGCTTCATGGGTAGCATTCAAGGGGGAATTTTCCAACAGGATAGCGCTTGCCCTCATATCGCTGCTGTAACGCAACGTGCTCTACAGAGTGCTGACATGTTACCATGACCTGCAAGATCAACAAATCTGTCTCCAATCGATCACGTATGGGATATCTTTGGACGGCAACTTCAGCATCATCCACAGTCAGCAATGACTGTCCTAGTATTGACACAGAAAGCGCATCAAGCATGGTACTCCGTACCACTACGTGACATTCGGCATTTGTATGACACAATGCATGCACTCTTGCAGGCTTGCCTTCAAAACTCTGGAGGTTACACCGGCTATTAAAGTAACATAATTTCCCATTTGCACAGCATTTTCTTGAGCTTAAATTAGCCAGGGATCTTGTACATTTAATCAATTAAACATGTTAACTAGACAAGTGCATTACCCAAATTTGCGGTGTGCATAATTTACATCCACCCTGGTGAGAGTTGATAGATGAGACATAGTTCAAGAAAATATTTTATTGTACTTATAAACACGAACAAAGTAAACATGGCTACCAGCTTCGTAGCTCACATAGCAACGCCCCTATTCACCGATACAGTTAACCCGTTTTCATAGTATTATAATTTGCATATTTGCCTTCAGTTCAGTTCAGTGCTGCCTTACTCCACTAAATAAAAATAATATGCAAATAAAGATTAACCTACATGTACGTCCGACATGACTATTTCTAACAAAATTTAATTTAGTGGGTCATTCCATGTCAAGTGTCCCAAATTTCGAAAAAATCCCCACTCGACCCCCTCCGATTTTGATGAAAATTTTTTTGGATGTACATATAAGACTTGCATGAAACCATACCAAATTATAGCTCTTTAAGCCTAATGGTTTAGCCAATAAAAATTATGGAAAAAAGGCCTCTTTTTCGTGTCTTGAAAAAAATGACCAAATCGTCAAGTTTGTGCTTTTATTGCTAGCGACCTAAGACGATTATCAGGCTCAAATTTGGTGATTCTGATCACTGTTTAGGGTAGAATAGCCTACTTGTGTAACAAAAGCTCCATACACTGTAGATTTTTTGCAATTTGCTGCCAAAGTTGGTAAAAAATCGTATTTTGGTAAATTTTGATCATACGTTATCAGCTTGTATCTGCTGAGATAATGACTTTCTGAAGCTAATTCTTTCCTCGTTTATAGCCTGATAGTTCGTCCGAAAGGTGTGCAAGTGGCATCTCGATAGCTCAAATAATTGCTGAATTATGCGAGTTGAAATTCCAGTTAAATTTCTTTTTTCTCAATTTTGTCTCAATTTCAAAGGGCAATATCTCAAAAGGGTCATCTTGGATTTTAATTTTCTTTACATCATTGGAAAGAACACACTTTTCTTAACTAAAAAACGTTATTTTTATTTTTGAGACAAACCAGTTTCAAGGGTTATTGCAGGTCAAAAATGTGTACGTCATTCAACGTGAAATCAAAGAAAAAAAGACATAGACCTCAAAAGTTGATGTCAATTTGTTCTATTAAAATTTACAGGAGCTATTGTACTTATGTTCTGATAGAAAAAACCTTTTTTAGATGTTTTTGAACTTTAGTTTTTGTGTGCGCATCCGTAAAAACTCAAGAAATGGCAAAAAATAAAGTTTCGTTTTTAACAAAAATAATTATCTTCTTATCGCTGCTATAAGAGCTTGAGTCTTTTCCTATGTGTTATTTTTAAGCTCTTGAAACAGAATTTCGGATGATATGTCACTTGGCAAGGTGTCATTAATATTTTAAATTCATAAAAAAACATCGTTTACTTTTTCAAAAAAAAAATAAATAAATAAAAATAATTAATAAATGAGATAAATAATAAATAAAACAGTTAATATGGTGTGTACGTGAAAAAAAATATGTATAATAGGACTGCAGTGCCATTTCTCTAAAATGCGATAACGAAAGTTTTCGATAGAGTTGAATATTGCAATTATTTCCACCGTGTAAATAAATGATAACAATAGTAATTGAAAATATGATAAGTATTAATTGAAAATCCATTCATTATACTGCCGAGGATGTGTTTAGATATTCAGCCTATGATTGCAATTTGCCCATAAACAAAATTGATGAAAAATGGGAAAATGCTTTTTATGACCTTGAAACATTAATGACCTACAACCTTGCCAAGTGACATATCATCCGAAATTCTGTTTCAAGAGCTTAAAAATAACACATAGGAAAAGACTCAAGCTCTTATAGCAGCGATAAGAAGATAATTATTTTTGTTAAAAACGAAACTTTATTTTTTGCCATTTCTTGAGTTTTTACGGATGCGCACACAAAAACTAAAGTTCAAAAACATCTAAAAAAGGTTTTTTCTATCAGAACATAAGTACAATAGCTACTGTAAATTTTAATAGAACAAATTGACATCAACTTTTGAGGTCTATGTCTTTTTTTCTTTGATTTCAAGTTGAATGACGTACACATTTTTGACCTGCAATAACCCTTGAAACTGGTTTGTCTCAAAAATAAAAATAACGTTTTTTAGTTAAGAAAAGTGTGTTCTTTCCAATGATGTAAAGAAAATTAAAATCCAAGATGACCCTTTTGAGATATTGGCCTTTGAAGTTGAGACAAAATTGAGAAAAAAGAAATTTAACTGGAATTTCAACTCGCATAATTCAGCAATTATTCGAGCTATCGAGATGCCACTTGCACACCTTTCGGACGAACTATCAGCCTATAAACAAGGAAAGAATTAGCTTCAGAAAGTCATTCTCTCAGCAGATACAAGCTGATAACGTATGATCAAAATTTACCAAAATACGATTTTTTACCAACTTTGGTAGCAAATTGCAAAAAATCTACAGTGTATGGAGCTTTTGTTACACAAGTAGGTTATTCTACCCTAAACAGTGATCAGAATCACCAAATTTGAGCCTTAGTTCGCGAGCAATACACTAGGTGGCCAAAAGTATCCGGACACTTTCAAAAATTTACATTTTTAGATATAACTCGAGAAATAAGTGATCAATTGTTCTTTAACTTTAGTCATACAAAATATATTCTTCACCGAACATTTCCAAGTTGAAATTAAATTACCCTTGCATTTGGGGGACGTAATTAATTAGCATACTATGTATAATTACTGTACAAATTCAAATGAACGTACCACTCTTACTTCCGAAGATATGAAACATTTTTTAAAAAACGGCAATTTTATTTGAAGGGTTTTTGCTCATAACACGCAGAGTTTTTGATCAAACCTTATCAAAACTTCAGGAAAGATGACAAAATACAAGAGAAAGAACATACTAAAACGATTTTTAAAAATATTAAAAATCCGATGAGATATGAACGTTAAAAGGAAATAATTTTGCACGGCGCATGCGCGAAAGACAGAAATTTATAACTACAAAAATATTGTAGCCTGGTGTATACTGCATCTTATAAAAAAAGTTCCAGTTGAATATCGTAAAAATTGAAAAAGATATCAGCGATCTAGTGAGCTGTAATTCATTCATTTGCAGCCAATTCATTAATGGAGAGGGGTTGTTCACAAATAGTGTGGGGACAATCGAGCATATTTTTCAATGTTAAATTGTATACTGTTTAAAAATTTATATTTGGCATAGAAGTCACATTTCGCCCATTCGGCCAAAAAGACCTTATAAGTAGGTGGCCAAAAGTATCCGGAGACCCCCTGAAACGTTGATTTTGAACGATGACGAAATAACCTTTATTTTAAAAATAGCTCTTTGTGGACAGACCCTCACTATGTATGTATTGTCTGCGAATGAATGAAATACAGCTCACTAGACCGCTGATATCTTTTTCAATTTTCATGATATTCAACTGGAACTTTTTTTATAAGATGCAGTATATACCAGGCTACAATATTTTTGTAGTTATAAATTTCTGTCGTTCGCGCATGCGCCGTGAAATTTTTTTTCCTTTTAACGTTCATATCTCATCGGATTTTTAATATTTTTAAAAACCGTTTTAGTATGTTCTTTCTCTTGTACTTTGTCATCTTTCCTGAAGTTTTGATAAGGTTTGATCAAAAACTCTGCGTGTTATGAGCAAAAACCCTTCAAATAAAATTGCCGTTTTTTAAAAAATGTTTCATATCTTCAGAAGTAAGAGTGGTGCGTTCATTTGAATTTGTATAGTAATTATACATAGTATGCTAATTAATTACTGAAATGCATAGCTTATTCCGAGCTATTTTCAAAGAGTTATGGTCAAAAAGCGGTTATTCTTTCGACCCTTCTTCTTATCGTCCCCCAAATGCAAGGGTAATTTAATTTTAACTTGGAAATGTTCGGTGAAGCCTATATTTTGTATGACTAAAGTTAAAGAACAATTGATCACTTATTTCTCCAGCTATATGTAAAAATGTGAATTTTTGAAAGTGTCCGGATACTTTTGGCCACCTAGTGTAAAAGCACAAACTTGACGGTTTGGTCATTTTTTTCAAGACACGAAAAAGAGGCCTTTTTTCCATAATTTTTATTGGCTAAACCATAAAGCTTATAGAGCTATAATTTGGTATGGTTTCATGCAAGTCTTATATGTACATCCAAAAAAATTTTCATCAAAATCGGAGGGGGTCGAGTGGGGACGACTCGTACACTTGACATGGAATGACCCTAGTTTAAATATGTATGATATGATATTTGTCAAAAACGTGCTCTTTCATGGTCAAAATGGGGAAAACTCGAAAAAAGTACAAAAATTTCGCTATTTGACGGCTGCCATTACTCCAATAGACGAAATCTCAGATGGCCGTATATCCAAAATTAAATCTCTTGATGTGTATTACACGTGTGCCAAGTTTTATGTTTCTATCATTAAAGGTACAATTCGGTCACATATCTGCTGTACTAAATATTGTAATGAATAATATAACCTAATAGAGGTAATTCTAAGTATTTGAAATTAAAAAGCGAAAGTACACTATAGAGATTCAAGATCCGCCATATGGAAAAAAAAAATGAAAAAATAAATTATCAATGAAAAGTACCACATCCGTCCAAAATGTAATTATTATTATCACTATTATTATTATTACTATATTATTTTATTATTATTATTATTTTATTATTATTATTATTTTTTTTAATATTAGAGCCGCAAATGCTTGTATTTCAAAATATAAAAAATATCAGGCTGGAAATTGCAAATGTTATTGTGAAAAAGCTAAAAGAGAGAATTCACACGGTTTTAGAGCAGAAAAACTGTGGGGAGGGTTTTCCACAGCATTTTTATCAATAATTTAATCAAATAAAGCAAAAGGAAGCGTATCTAAGAAAGGGGAAATGTAGGAGTTCCCCGAACCTTACCCTTTACTTTCGAAGGCAGCTTCGAAACGTTTTTTAAAACCGTTAATTTTAAACAGGGATTGATTAACCATGGCTACCTGCGATCTTAAGCGGCTAGCCAGACGGGCGAAAAAGAGCGTACAAGCAGAACTTACATTTTCTGTCACATCAGTCATTTGGCGCTGATCTCCTAGGGTTCGGTGAGACTTTTTAAAAGGAAAGGTATAGTAATAAGATGCGTGTAAAGACTTGATTTCTAGGAGTAAAACTGTTTCAGTCTTAATGAAAAAAAAACAAACATCAAAATACATAGTGTTGTTATGTGTTCACAGTATAAAACATTTATAAAGCACATGAAACAATTTAAAGATTGTTTAAAAGTCATAACACATGCAGTCTTCGAAACTGCATTTACGTGAAACATTACGTTTACATCTGATTTAGAAGATAGCTTTATATATTCGAGAGACAATCATTTATTTAAAGGATTACATTTTCCTCACTTCCGGTTTAACCAGAGTTGCAAAAAGGAAAACTGATTCTTCTAAAATTACATTTATAGAAGCGCCAAAGAAAACGTAAAAGTTCAAATGAAATGCAGTTAGATGCAGGCCTGTCCTTCCGAATTGGGGGAGGGGGGTCAATTAAAATACAGTTTTGTATTTTAATTGACCCAACTCCCCCGGATGGGGGGCGAATTCCGAATCAGGGGAGGGGGGTCAGAGCGGGGGTCAATTAAAATACAGTTTTGTATTTTAATTAACCCCCCTCCATCGGATGGGAGGGAAATTCCGAATTGGGGGAGGGGGGTCAGAGGGGGTCAATCAAAATACAGTTTTGTATTTTAATTGACCCCCTCCCCCGAATGGGGGGAAATTCGGAATTGGGGGAGGGGGTCAGAGGGGGGTCAATTAAAATACAGTTTTGTATTTCAAAAGCCCCCCTCCCCCGAGTGGGGCGGGAAATTTCGAATTGGGGGAGGGGGGTCAGAGGGGGGTTAAGTAAAGTAAAGTTTTGTATTTTAATTGATCCCCTCCCCCGAATGGGGGGAATTCGGAATTGGGGGAGGGGGGTTAGAGGGGAGTCAATTAAAATACAGTTTTGTATTTTAATTGACCCCCCTCCCCCGGATGGGAGGGAAATTCCGAATTGGGGGAGGGGGATCAGATGGGGTTCAATTAAAATACAGTTTTGTATTTCAAAAACCCCCCTCCCCCGAATGGGGGGGATTTCGAATTGGGGGAGGGGGTCGATTAAAATACAGTTTTGTATTTTAATTGATCCCCTCCCCCGAATGGGGGGAATTCGGAATTGGGAGAGGGGGTCCGAGGGAGGACAATTAAAATATAGTTTTGTATTTTAATTGACCCCCTCCCCCGAATGGGGGGAATTCGGAATTGGGGGAAGGGGGTCAGAGGGAGGATAATTAAAATACAGTTTTGTATTTCAAAAACCCCCTCCCCGAATGGGGGGAAATTTCGAATTGGGGGAGGGAGGTCAGAGGGGGGTCAATTAAAATTCAGTTTTGTATTGTAATTGACCACCCTCCCCCGGATGAAAGGCAAATTCCGAATTGGGAGAGGGGGGTCAGAAGGGGATCAATTAAAATACAGTTTTGTATTTTGATTGATCCCCTCCCCAGAATGGGGGGAAATTTCGAATTGGGGGAGGGGGTTCAGAGGGGGTGAATTAAAATACAGTTTTGTATTTTAATTGACCCCCTCCCACGAATGGGGGGAATTCGGAATTGGGGGAGGGGGGTCAGAGGGAGGTCAATTAAAATACAGTTTTGTATTTCAAAAACCCCCCTCCCCCGACCGGGGAGGGGAAATTTCGAATTGGGGGAGGGGGTCAGAGGAGGTAAAATAAAATACAGTTTTGTAATTTAACTGACCCCCCTCCCCCGAATGGGGGAATTTCGGAATTGGGGGAGGGGGTCAGAGGGGGGTCAATTAAAATACAGTTTTGTATGTTAATTACCTCCCTCCCCCGAATGGGGGGGGAAATTCCGAATTGGGGAAGGGAGATCAATTAAAATACAGTTTTGTATCTTAATTGGCTCCCCCTCCCCCGAATGGGGGATTCCGAATTGGGGGAGGGGGGGTCAGAGGGAGGGTCAATTAAAGTACAGTTTTGTATTGTAATTGACCCACCCTCCCCCGGATGTGAGGCAAATTCCGAATTGGGGGAGGGGGTCAGAGGGGGGAGAATTAAAACACAGTTTTGTATTTTAATTGACCCCCCTCTCCCGAATTGGGGGAGGGGGGTCAGAGGGGGTCAATTAAAATACAGTTTTGTATTTTAATTACCCCCTCACCCGAATGGGGGGAAAATTCCGAATGGGGGGAGAGGGGTCAATTAAAATACAGTTCCCCTCTCCCGAATGGGGGGGGAATTCCGAATTTGGGGAGGGGGATCAATTAAAATACAGTCCGCCCCGGGGGAAACTGTATTTTACAGAACGATACCACTAACTGGATTTTCCAGAACGAACCACGAATACAGTCCCTCCAGGGAGGACTGTATTTTAATTGACCCCCTCCCCTAATTCGGAATCCCTCCCCCCCCCCAGTTCGGGGGAGGGGGTCAATTAAAATACAAAACTGTATTTTAATTGACCCCCCTACCCCGAAGGGGAGGAATTCTGAATTGGCGGAGGGCGGTCAGAGGGGGGTCAATTCCCCCTGGGGGGACTGTATTTTACAGAACGAACCACGAATACAGACCCCCCCCCCAGTATTTTAATTGACTCCCCCGAACTTGGGGGGAATTCCGAATTGGGGAGGGGGGTCAATTAAAATACAGTCCCCCCGGGGGGGACTGTATTCTACAGAACGAACCACGAATACAGTCCCCCCCAGTATTTTAATTGACCCCCCTCCCCCGAACGGGGGGAATTTCGAATTGGGGGAGGGGGTCAATTAACATACAGTCCCCCTGGGGCGACAATTTTACAGAACGAACCACGAATACAGTCCCCCCAGGGGGGACTGTATTCTCGGTTCGAACGTGGTACCACGAATATAGTCCCCCCGCCAGGGGGGCTGTATTTTAATTGACCCCCTCCCCCAATTCGGAATTCTCCCCTCCAATTCGTGGGAGGGGGTCACTTAAAATACAAAACTGTGTTTTATTTAACCCCCTCCCCCGAATGGGGGGAATTCCGAATTGGGGTGGGGGTCAGAGAGGGGTCAATTAAAATACAGTCCCCCCAGGAGGGACTGTATTTTACAGAATGAACCACGAGTACAGTCCCCCCGCCAGGGTTGGCTGTATTTTAATTGACCCCCTCCCCCAATTCGGAATTCCCCTCCCCAGATCGGGGGAGGGGAATTCTGAATTGGCGAAGGGCGATCAGAGGGGGGGGCAATTCCCCCTGGGGGGACTGTATTTTACAGAACGAACCACGAATACAGCTCCCCCCAGTTTTTTAATTGACCCCCCCCCGAACGCCCCCCTCCCCAGGATGGGAGGGAAATTCCGGATTCGGGGAGGGGGTCAGTTAAAACAGTTTTGTATTTTAATTGAACCCCTTCCACAAATTGGGGGGCGGAATTCCGAATTGGGCGAAGGGGTCAATTAATATACAGTCCCCCCTGGAGGGGCTGTATTTTACAGAACGAACCACGAATACAGTCCCCGCAGGGGGAACTGTATTTTAAGTGACCCCCCTCCCCCAATTCGGAATTCCGCCCCCCAATTTGTGGAAGGGGTTCAATTAAAATACAAAACTGTTTTAACTGACTCCCTCCCCGAATCCGGAATTTCCCTCCCATCCTGGGGAGGGGGGCAATTACAATACAAAACTGTATTTTAATTGACCCTCCCTCTGACGCCCCTCCCCCAATTCGGAATTTCCCCCCATTCGGGGGAGGGAGGTAATTAAAATACAAAACTGTATTTTAATTGACCTCCCTCCGACCCCCCTCCCCCAATTCCGAATTCCCCCCATTCGGGGGAGGGGGGTCAATTAAAATACAAAACTGTATTTTAATTGACCCCCCCTCTGACCCCCTCCCCCAATTCCGAATTCCCCCCCATTCGGGGGAGTGGGTCAATTAAAATACAAAAGTGTATTTTAATTGACCCCCTCTGACCCGCTCCCCCAATTCGGAATTCTACCCCCCCCCCAACTCGGGGGGGTCAATTAAAATACAAAACTGTGTTTTCATTGACCCCCCTCTAACCCCCTCTCCCAATTCGGAATCCTCCCATTCGGGGGAGGTGGGTCAGTTAAAATACAAAAGGGTATTTTAATTGACCCCCCTCTGACCCCCTCCTTCCATTCGGAATTTCCCTCCCATCGGGGGAGGGGGGGTCAATTAAAATACAAAACTGTGTTTTCATTGACCCCCCTCTAACCCCCTCTCCCAATTCCGAATTCCCCCCCCATTCGGGGGAGGGGGTCAATTAAAACACGAAACTTTATTTTAATTGACCCCCCTCTGATCCCCCTCCCTCAATTCGGAATTTCCCTCCCATCGGGGGAGAGGGGGTCAATTAAAATACAAAACTGTATTTTAATTGACCCCCTCTGACCTCCCCTCCCCCAATTTGGAATCCCCCCATTCGGTGGAGGGGGTCAATTAAAATACAAAACTGTATTTTAATTGGCCCCCCTCCCCCAATTCGGAAGGACGGGCCTGCATCTAACTGCATTTTAATTGAATCGTTTATTTCGAAAAGGTAACATCTCTATTTTGATCTCCTCTGTCTCTTTAGAAAATTAAACAGCGCACGGTTATATTTTTGAATGTCATAATCAATGAAAAAATGCTTTTAGTTAAGTACACAATTACTGCAATAATTTACCAAATAACCATTGATTATGACATTCAAAAATATAACCGTGCGCTGTTTAATTTTCTAAAGAGACAGAGGAGATCAAAATAGAGATGTTACCTTTTCGAAATAAACGATTCAATTGAACTTTTATGTTTTCTTCGGCGCTTCTGTATTTTAATTACTCATATGTTTAGGAAAATTTTATTTCATTTTTTTTAATTTATTTATAATTTTTTTAGGGTGAAATATATTCAAATAATCATGCAATACAAAAATGAAAGCAATAATCAATGAAAAACCTTGTGATACGAAAATAGTCCGAGAACCAAGGAAAAATAAAAGAAAGAAGAAGGACAGATATTGAGATCTTAGCATGTGCAGCTCAGCCAAATAATTCATCCCCCCTTCCCAATCAATTCAAATTGCTTTCCTATTAAAATTTTGTATTTGACAGGAAATTAACGAATCTCAAAAAATAAATAAAGAAAAAATTTAAAAAAAAAGTTTAATAAAATAAAATAATGTAATGAATATATGAATGAATTTAAACTTTTCAGAGATTCAGATTATTTTTAAGTGAAGACAATGAGCACACCAGCATTCTTATAGCGCCAGTACCAGTTGTGAATTAAATTGCAAACTAAAATACAAAAAAAAAAGTGCCTGCGAGAAGAATGAAAATGATTTTCGTCAATACTTTGCAAAAGACACTCTAAAACAACATTCAGAAAAAAAAAAAAGAACACATGAAATTAATGTGCAATCGAGTATCGTGGGATGTGTTTCGATGAATAATGCATGAACAGAAAAATCACTTGAAAGAAATAACGCGGTTTTCACTGAAAAGCAAAGCGAAATCTAGATTGTTATAATGGAACATGAATGGAAATACACGAAGACCAACCCTAGGAGATCAGCGCCACAAGCGGCGACAACGGTAACTTCGCCTTGTACGAAATTTCCTTTGATCTCCGCCGCGTCTGGCTAGCCGCTTAAGATCGGTAAGGTAGCCATGGATTAACACATGGTCAAGTGGATCAGTGGACCTACGCACCATAATTTTTGGCGCACTAAAATAGGTGAATTTTCATTACCCCCCCCCCCCCCGGCAGTTTGGCAGTTCCCTCTTGCGCCCAAAAGCCCTGGCGCCCAATGCTCCGGTTGCCCAAAAATCCTTGCGCCCAATATTCTTGCGCCCAATGTTCCTGCGCCCTAAAGACCTCGCGCCCTATCGCCGGCGCCAAATCTGCCGCGCCCAAACTTCCGGCTTCGCATTAGATGAGACAACATATTTTAACTGTGGCATAAAAATGAAAAATTCTTCATAATGTCATAGGATAAAGATTTGCGGGCTGAATCGGAACACTTTGTTCTGTTGCTCCAATTCTAACTTATTTAACTGTATGAAAAATCAAGATTTTAACCCCAATTCTTCTAGTCAAGACAAGGACAAGGATGTATTACTGTTAATCCCTTCTCGTGAGCAACTAGATCTTAGAATGGTAGAAAGTTGCAGATTTAAAAAGATTTTTTTCTCCGGGAGACTTCTTTTTACTTAAAATACATGGGGGGGGGGGAGTCATACAGATTTTATATGTAGCAAAAGTCCAGCACACAGACAGTGATGAATAAGTGGGAAAATCTTACAGTACAATCCCCGAAACCCAGAGATTTTAAGAAACTAAAGAAAAGGCTGCGTTCATCCCAGAAGATGTTATGAAAAACTTAAGCCAAGCCACAATTGCTAGTTTTAAGGACAAGTAGGGGAGAGGAGGGTATTATGGAATAGTCGAGAAATATGGAATACCGAGGTTTTCACTCCGTTCGGTGCCGCAATATGGTGGAAATAACATGAACTACTCAAGAAAGATTCCTATGATGCATTGCAGTAAGAGTTCGCCGCTTACTGTTGTCATTAGAGTGCTGCAAAAAAAGTTTAGTTTTTGATTCTCAAGAGATTTTGGAGGTAAGTTTTCAAATTTTTAATCTGTTAGTATACATATGACTTAAAGTATTGATGTTAACCGTAATGTACACTAAAATAATTGTAATGTTTTATACTGTAGTCGTTTTTTAGCTTACAATATTTTTCCATCATTTTAAGTATTCATTTCCCAAGATGACGTCTCGGGTATTATGGAATACTGACTATTTCAAGACAACAAGAAAGCAAAGACGCTGAATGTATTTTTTGCGACGGCAAACTCTCTCAAGATCAACGTGCGTAAGTTGTTGTCTGTGGGTTCACCTTGACTGCACGGGAGCAGAGCAAGACGATTACATCTGTGACTTCTGTAAATACACTGCTCAAAACAATTAGGGGAGCACATGATTTTAGCAAAATTACGCAAAAATGCATATCAATAAGTAGTATAAAATGAATCGTTCTTAATTTAAAACCTACCAGGAAACGGAAGAAGAGAATTTTATGAACAAATTAAAGTTAATGAGGCCAAAAGTGCAGAAATTGGGCTATAGTAGAAGCGTCCGTTTTATTGCCGCAACTGTGAAATTTGATTGCGCAGTTTTTTTTTTTTTTTTACACTTTTTTTTTGGAGACAAGGTTACTTGAGAATGTCTCAACAACGTGATTTACCGGAATCCATGCCATGGCGTGTTATAGGCATGCTGGAATCCGGGCAAACACAACGTAGTGTCGCGGATGATGTTGGAGTCGTCAGAAGTGTTGCAAGGCTGTGGAATCGATTCCAAGAAACAGGAAATGTTAGACGTCGATCAGGGCAAGGTCAGCCACGCGCCACTACAGCAACTGATGACCGGTATATACGGTTAACAGCTCGTCGAAACAGAATAGAGAATGCTACGCATCTGCAAAGCAGTTGCTTTTGGCAATAGGATGAAGGCGGTCCAGTCAAACAGTACGTAATGGGCTTCATGAGGGAGTGCTCTATGCTCGTAGGCCAGTGGTCTTGCATTCCGTTGACCTCATGCCACTGTGTGGTCCGAAGAAGATGGACTGCTGAACATCGAAATTGGGAGCAACATGATTGGAGCCAAGTGCTGTTTACAGAGGGGTTGCAATTCAGTCTAGAGAGTGACAACGGACTTGTTCTGGTATGGAGGGACAGAGGCACTCGAAATAACCCCTCATTCGTTCGTGAAAGATCACAAAACAGACCAGCTGGTTGGATGGTATGGGGTGGAATCAGCATAGGCGGACGTACAGACCTGCATATCATTTGGAATGGCACTTTGACGGGCCAAATGTATGCAGACGAGATACTGAGACCTTATGTCATACCTCACGCTGGATCTATTGGATATTCCTTTGTTTTTCAAAACGGTATTGTTCGACCACAGAGAGCTCTTCTGGTGGAGAACATGTTCGAAGCTGAAAAAATACAGCGTATGGAATGGCCAGCGTGCTCTCCTGACATGAATCCAATCAATCATGTTTGGGACATGCTCGGACAATGAATTTCTGAGTGACAAAGGTCGCCTGTTACTGTCCGAGACTTGGAGATTGCACTTCTTGAAGAGTGGAACAGTACTCCCCATATTCAGACCTATAAGCTTATCGGATCCATGCCAAACATGTGTACAGTAGTCTTAGCTGTTCAAGGAGACCACATGCCTTATTAAAACACATGCAACATGTCTAAACAGTACCTTTTTTTCATTTTTTACATGTAACCAAAATGTTGCCCAAAATCACCTTTTTATGTTTTTTCTACATTTTCAAAGAATTAAAGATTAATTCCAAAGTTTTTGGGTCTTTTTTTCTGTATTGCGCATTGATACACGCGTACTATCCATCGTACGCCAATCCGTGGCTGTCTTGCACGGTTTTCTTCATTTTTGTGCTTGCTCCCCTAATTGTTTTGAGCAGTGTAGAATCGAAACAGAAATGATTCACACTTAATGTCAAAAATTATAGCTACATACTTAAGTATAAAAGTGTTATTATTATTTTTTTCATTATTTAATTTTTTTTTATTTGTGGTCTGATAAAAGTGTTTTATGAAGTTAATTAGTATTTCAACGGCTAACACCATCTATTCCATATTACCCGATTATTTCATATTAGCCTCCATTTGTATTTTTTTTAAAACATTTTTTTTTTTTTTTATATTTATAAATAAATCGTATTTTTTTTTTTTTTACAAAACACATTTCATTACAATCAGTTTTAGTATGTACTCATGATGATTTTGAAGTTTTTTATTAAAAAAACAAAACGTTATTTTGAAAAATTTAAATGGTATTCCATATCCTCTCATCTATATACACTAGGTGGCCAAAAGTATCCGGACACTTTCAAAAATTCACATTTTTACATATAGCTCGAGAAATAAGTGATCAATTGTTCTTTAACTTTAGTCATACAAAATATAGGCTTCACCGAACATTTTCAATTTGAAATTAAATTACCCTTGCATTTGGGGGACGACAAGAAGGGGGGTTGAAAGAAAAACCGCTTTTTGACCATAACTCTTCGAAAATAGCTCGGAATAAGCTAAAAATTTCAGTAATTAATTAGCATACTATGTATAACTACTGTACAAATTTTTATGAACGTACCACTCTTACTTCCGAAGATATGAAACATTTTTTTAAAAACGGCAATTTTATTTGAAGGGTTTTTGCTCATAACACGCAGAGTTTTTGATCAAACCTTATCAAAACTTCAGGAAAAATGACAAAATATAAGAGAAAGAACATACTAAAACGGCAAATAAAAATATTAAAAATACGATGAGATATGAACGTAAAAAGGAAATATTTTTTCACGGCGCATGCGCGAACGACAGAAATTTATAACTACCAAAACATTGTACCCTGATTTATACTTCATCGTATAAAAAAAAGTTCCAGTTGAATATCATGAAAATTGAAAAATATATCAGCGATCTAGTGAGCTGTATTTCATTCATTCGTAGACAATACATAAAAAGTGAGGGTCTGTCCACAAAGAGCTATTTTTAAATTAAAGGTTATTACGTCATCGTTCAAAACCAACGTTTCAGGGGGTGTCCGGATACTTTTGGCCACCTGCGTATAAGGTATTTTTGGCCGAATAGGCGAAATGTGACTTATATGCCGAATATAAATTTTCAAACTGTATACAATTTAACATTGAAGAAAATGCTCAATTGTTACCACACTATTTGTGTGAAACCCCTTGCCATTTATGTATTGTCTGCGAATGAATGAATTATAGCTCACTAGATCGCTGATATCTTTTTCAATTTTTACGATATTCAACTGGAACTTTTTTTATAAGATGCAGTATAAACCAGACTACAATATTTTTGTAGTTATAAATTTCTGTCGTTCGCGCATGCGCCGTGAAAAATTATTTCCTTTTAACGCTCATATCTCATCGGATTTTTAATATTTTTATTTACCGTTTTAGTATGTTTTTTCTCTTGTATTTTGTCATCTTTCTTGAAGTGTTGATAAGGTTTGATCAAAAACTCTGCGTGTTATGAGCAGAAACCCTTCAAATAAAATTGCCGTTTTTTAAAAAATGTTTTATATCTTCGGAAGTAAGAGTGATACGTTCATAAAAATTTGTACAGTAATTATACATAGTACGCTAATTAATTACTGAAATTTATAGCTAATGCCGAGCTATTTTCGAAGAGTTATGGTCAAAAAGCGGTTTTTCTTTCAACCCCCCCTTCTTGTCGTCCCCCAAATGCAAGGGTAATTTAATTTCAACTTGGAAATGTTCGGTGAAGCCTATATTTTGTATGAATAAAGTTAAAGAACAATTGATCACTTATTTCTCGAGCTATATGTAAAAATGTGAATTTTTGAAAGTGTCCGGATACTATTGGCCACCTAGTGTATTTGTGAACGACATGAGTGACTTCAGTTTTTGTTAAAGCTTTGAATTTCAATTCAAAAGCATTTCTTAAAATTAATTTTTTATAAGTTCAAAATTATTTTGAATTTTGACAAATCATAAACGTTAACTGGTATAGAAAATAAACTTTTATTTGACAGTAACTATGTGTTGTTAGTCTCCCCCATCACTATTACTCATGTTAGTGAGACCAATTATAGGTTAAATTGAAAAAATAAAAATTTTAACATGTGTTTCGATTTACCCCTCAGCGGGGTGATTCGAAACACCCCTAAATTCTCATATATATAAATAATAAGTGTTCAAAATGCTTTGTCTTTGACTGGAATATCAAAAGCAAAGCAAGACCGAACTTTTTATCCAAAAAATCAAATTAAAAAAAAATCTTTTAACTACTTTTTTTACAATTAAAGCGGAAAAGTGTACCGATTCATCCCATTTAACGGAACATATTTACTTCACTTACAATTAAAGACGTATCGAGCATCACTTTGGCAAAGTAACAAAGTACCGAGAACTCGACCTTTCTCTACTCGGCCGAGTACCGAATTACCGAGTACTCGGTATGACACTTATTGCGCCACAGTTTAAAGTACAGTGATTTCGGTTGTTAAAATATTTTCATAACATTTTTTTCCTTAGCATTCCTTTACCCAAAATAGTCGCAACTTTTTACTTACAATTATAAAAATGACTTAGTTTTATGTTATCACTATACTAAAATTTTGACAAAACGATGGTTTAAAAAATTCACAATTTAACCCATTTATGCCCAAGTTTTTTCTTACAATTTTTTTCAGTTTTTATCTGCTTGAAACTCTTATTTGGAATGGTTTACATACATTTTAGGCTTAAAATACTTCGCTGTCGCCATAATTATTAAGTTATTTAACGTCCTGTTTATGGGATATTTTTCAAATATGTGAGCAAAATACGACCTTACTTGACTTTACTTTTGCAAAGTTACATTACAGAAGGCCTCTGTGATCAATTTTAAGAAAATCATTTTAAAATAGTTTAATTTTATGAAAAAAGAGTTGGCAAAAAAATTACTTTCTGTGGCTACCCATGCTGGATCGTTGCTTGACTAATTTGTCTGAAAATAACTGTCAATAAATAAACTCTGATATCCAAATAGTGGCTCTAACTGGTTTTCTCAAGAAGAAGGTCTATTTAACTCGTGAAAAACACCTTTAGTAAAAGGATATACCCATTACAGGTTTTTGTATGCAGTAACTAACAACTGTCCCGTTTTTAGGCTACTGGGCATGAATGGGTTAAATTTTCAAAGAATTCAAAATAAATTAGAATATAATTTAAAGTTTTTTTATTATCACTCTTAGAAATCACATGAATTGTTCCTATTCAAAGGTAAATTTAACGCACTGATATGTGATCTGATATGGAAAAAAATAGTTGCAAATAAATGCACAATCACGCAATTTCAACATAGAAAGGTTTTATAGGCCTTAGATTACTTCTACCTTGTATTATTTGATAAGTGGAGTATTTTTTTTTTTTTTTTTGACTCATACATACAGTTATACTTTATGAATAAAGTAATTGTAAATTTCTGAAACAGGGTTCCTAACTCCCGAAAAAAAACCATCATTTGATCCTAAAAAATGAAAACTACATGAAAAAATAAACTTGATTTTCAAGCGCATGAAAACCTTAAACGTTCGAAAAAATGTTAATCTTGAATTTTATTTTTTTTCAACAAATGCTGCAGGGGTGGGTGGGGGGGCAGTGGGTAACAAACGTGAAAAATTCAACTTCTTGATACATTCTGCATCAAAAATGTTAATATCGTGTTTCTCACGTTTTTGCATCACACTGCTTAAGGCAGGGATTCAAGTGAAACAGGCTATCGCAAACTGCAATCGCTACTGGAAATGAATTACATTAGAACGTTTCTTGATAAAAACATCGTGACGTCAGCGTGAAGTTTGCCTATGAAAAACGAGCTAGATAAAACGTCACAGCCTACTTGGCGAATAAGAGGAGATTGCTGACTGCTTGTGAGCTCTTATTGGCTCTGCTCGTAGTGACGTCAGTGCCAAGTTAAGTTGATGATAATGTAATTCACTTCCAGTAGCGATTACAATTCGAAGCGATCGCAGTGCTGTTTCACTTGAATCCCTGCCTTAGATCAATAATTGTAACTCATGCTTATAAAATTGCTATTTATTTATTTCCGAATCCGATTTCGAATAATGCATTCTTAAAGTTCTTAAGTTGTTATTAGTCGTATTTTGCAACTGAAATTTTTTGCTTTGCCGACCACGACTTTACTTCATGTTGTCATTTTTGATGCTGAAAAAATTAAGTTGCTCATTTTAAATGTACGCCTAGTCGTTATATTTTACTTGCTTTATACATTACGCAGCAAATTTTTATTAATCTGTTTGAATTATTTAAAAGATGGACCTGTGAACACTTCGTAATTCGACAAAAATTAGACCTCACTCATTATCCTGGTCGTCGACAACTTCAGTTGACAACTGGTGCTCAAGAAGTGACGTCACACTGATACGCTACTCAATGGAGTCCCTTCGCAACGTCACAGGTCGCGTTAGGTCACGTGTCAACTGGGAAGCCGATGTAAGCAACGGGGATGAAGCGTTGAAAGCATTACTGAAGAACCGTTCTTTTTCTTAACAAAATGTGTTGCTTGTGGATGCACTAAGGTTGCAATTGAAGTCAATTGCAAGGAGAAGTTATTTTTCATATTTCCTCATGTAAATAAAGATCATTTAAAAGTTTTGTTCATAAAAATAAAATGAGAAAACTTACGGCCAAAAAACATTGTTTTTTGCAGATGACTTCGATGAAGAATGCTTTAAGTGTCAAAATTTCACCAAAAGATTACTAATAAAACAAGGCGCGATCTCTACAAAATTATTTTTTTTGAAAGAAAAGAAAAGGAGAGCTTTAAAGTGTTTAAATGCTTCATCGAGTCAAAGTGCTGTTTTTTTTTTTTTTTTTTTGGGAAATTAAATTGTTTACCCAAATGTTTTCATAAATTTTACATAACATAGAAATATATGAAATCCCCAGCTAATGCAAATCAACCGACGAAGCTCTACAGATAAGTTGTAGATTAATAAAGTTATTTTTTTTTTTTAATGTCGATGTAAGTTTACAAAAGTTTCTTTTCTTCTTCTTGCAAAAAAAAAAAAAAAATCAATATAGCATTTTTAATTCGTACAACTTTTCCTAACAGGTACACAAATGTACAACGCAGAACAATAGAAGTTTTTCGAAAATTATATGGAAGAAAAAGTTCACGTAGTTTATTGTCTTATTTATAACTATTATTATTTGTTATTATTTTTATATTAATTTAATTCTTTTACATTTCATTAAAAAAGAGCATATTTCAGCCAAATCTTCATTTTACTACTTTCTTTACTACTTAAAATTTATAGATATAAACATGTAGCATAAATGAATTATTTAGTGTATATGAATATTTCTCTGGCCAATATTTAAAAGACCTGGGTCTTACTGTTGCTCAGCGGAGAAAATATACTTTAGCTAATATAAGTTGAAAAAAGAATATAAATCTTCTGTTTCAAAGAAAACTAATTATTTCAACTGTTATTTTGAATATTAATTTTGAAACATTCATTTTGCTATTAACCACTCTAACAAAATATTTTTTTCTTGTAAAGCAATTGAAATTTATTTAGCAATGTTTTCATCCCATTAATATGCTAACATTTTTCTCAGCAGTAACGTACATAGACTTCGGTGCCCCCCTCGCAAGATCTGTACATGTCCCCTCTCACCCCCCCCCCTCTTTTTTTTCGATCAAAAAAGAAAAAAAAAATCCGTGTAGTGTTATTTTTCCGTATTGCATGCCCCGAAACTTGTGTGCCCCCCCCTCCCGTGCCGAAGGGCGCTATGTACTCTACTGTTTCTTTGTATACATATAATAAAAAGTTTTTAAAAGCACAAACCTGTTGTATATCGTTGAAAAAAAAATCTTTATCGAAGAATTCAAGAAGCAAATAGCTGAAAAATATACATATATTTCTAAAACGTACAGTTGTAATTTAATCACAAATTATTGGTATTAATTATCAAAACTTTTACTGTTTTATCCAGTACTAGTTTATTACTAAGTATAAAATGCATTTGATTAAAAATTTTGGTAGCGTGAAACATCACTTAGATACCACTTAACATTTACACTATTTCATTGGATGGTACTTCTATGAATAAAATCTAAATATCCTTAGTTTCGTAATGGCAGAGTTAAAATTTCTTAAAAATATATTACATAAATATATGACTGAGTATATATTTAATGGTTCTACACTAGACAAAGAAAACAAATTATAAAGCTCATTTGATTAGTGAAAAAAAAAGAAAGAAAAGAAAAGAAAGAAAGCAAAACAGAAGTTTCATATTACGTCCTATATTTTTTCTCACAAAACCATGGGTATTTTAATTGTATTTGCACAATGTATTCACATACAAAATAATGTTTATAGAAATGCATATATTTTAGAAAAAGTCAATTTCAATTTTAGCAGAAAGTCATTTTACTATACAAGGAGAAATTTAAAATATGTATTCATTACAAAGAACATTTTTTAAAAATAAATTAAAAACAACTTTTTATGCTGTTTTTACTCTTAACTGACACTTACAATTTTTTTTTCTAAAATTACCTCTCTCATGCTAAAAAAAATTCAGAGAGAAATAAACTAATAACAAATATTACGAAGTAAAAAACATTAAAAGTCAACTCTAAATAAGAGATTAAAACTAAATCAATCTGACCTAAATCATAATTAAAAAGATTAAACTAAACGTAAGTACTATATTATTAATTACAAAAATAACGTAAATAGCCAAAGCAAACTAATTTTGATCGGCCACCTCCAGTTAAAACTCAATACGAAAGCATGCTAACAGAGTAGCGATCTCAGCCGACACGTGACATCCACTGTGCGGCCCTCTAGCGGTGAAGGGACTCCATTGGCTGTTTTTAGAGTTTAGCATTTCCAGCCTCTTCCCTTCTCGACTAACAAACAAGAAGAGAAGTGAACTACTAAAAATTTGGATTATATTGTGACGTCAGAACGTCAGAACCAACGACCAATGCACCAATCTCATGCAGTGTTTCGGTTTGCGTTCAGCTCGCTTGCAAAACTTATTGTCTTGCTCGTTGTCTTGCGTTGTCGCATTAGTCGCATTAAGTGTGAGGAGATTCAATTGAACTAGCAGAGTACTATTTGATTGGTGTGTAAACATTTGTCACGAGTTAGAAGAAATTTACTTTCCAAATCACCCATCTAATATTGCGCGAAGACGCTGACAAGAAGGACAACTGTGAGGAGATAGTATATGTCTCTTGGTAAGATATTTTATTGTTTAAGTAGCCGAATTTCAACGTCTTTTAGTGTGCACGTTCGCGCTAATTCTTTTGTAATATTACTTTCATCAGCATTTTACACTGATCAGTAAATATGTTTTAATTACTGTCTGACAGCAGTAAAATAGGTAAGGAGTATTATGCTAGCTTTCTGTAGCATAATTCTAGCTCTTCGTGGTAATCGAGGCAAAGAATTTTCGGGAATGATTCGATATCGAAGACACCTAAAAAAGTCGCCAAATTTTGGCGATAAAAATTAGTTGATATTTTGCATAGCTGCTGTTGGGAGAATGGGGGGAGGGGGGGGGGGAAACACCACAAAGAAAGGTGATTTGAAACCAATTTGCATTATTTTTGGAATCAAAAGCTGAACATTTCTAGGAACGGTGTCCTCCACAAGGTCTTATCACGAGAAAAGGTAATTCGAAAACAATTTCCATTATTTTTACAATGAAAAACCGAACATTTCAGGGAACGATGCCCTCCCCCCACACAGACCAAACACTGATTGTTTGTTTGTATTCGAGTAATAAATCCATTATTGCTTCTGTGAACATGATGTATGAGCTTCAAGGGCGGCATCAGAACAAGTTCTTGGAGGGTTTGTGTTCTAAACCGTAAGATCCTGCAAGTAATCCCCCTCCTTTTCAAAATCAAACAGATGCATTTCAGGAGGGGGTTTATAATTAAGATTAAAGAATAAGTGTATTCGGATTTAAGATAAATTTCCATTTAGACAAATAGGGTTACTTTCGGAATTTTACGGTATATATGTTTGGGCAAAGACTTCTCAAATAACTAAACTTGAATGAAATTCAAGCATCGTTATAAACAAAGATAACAACGAAATCTAGATTTCCTTCACATACAAATTTGGAAATTAATTGTTTTATCAAAGTACATTTCATTTGCTATTCTGAAGTGATGTGGTAAGAAATCGAGTAGAACGAACTTGCATAACTGACGTTGTAAATATCACAGCCTGCATCATACCTAAAATGTCAAAAGTATTGTCTCATAAAATAAGAAATACAACTAACAGATCAATTGATGGAATGTATAACCAGTGTATCAAATCTTTAGCAATTTATTCCAAATATTTCAATTAAGAAAAAAAATCAGTATTTAGCCAAGCGATTGAAAAATCTTCCGAGTAAATTTTCGACATTTAAGTCCCAAAAACGAAAGTGTAGGCCCCTTTAGATGACTAATGTAGCAAGGTTCAGGGCTCTCCCCACTGATATTTTGCTCCATGGAAGTTCCTAAAATGCAATTTTAGGTGATGTTTGTTGATATTAGAAAGAGAGGTTTTGGGGACTTCCACAGAAGTTGTTCAAAATTGAAATTCCAAAAGCACGACTTTGGATGATTTTCATGGTGTTAAATAGAGAGGGGCTTCCGAGAAAATATTCAAAATTGAAGTCAGAGGCAGCCCTAACACCGGACATTCCGGACCCTTGTCCGGGACTGCAAATTTTTTTGGAAGGCAACTCTTCACTGCAATCTCTAAAATCAAGTTTTTTTTTGAGGAAAAAATAGTATAATCAAATGTAAAACATTTTTTTTTTTTTGTACTTCGGAATTCTGAAAGGTATGAATCTATTGATGTTTAAGCGTATTATTTAAATGTATCTCCTTCAACGCACCGATCTAGGGTATTTAAACATAGCCTATTAGAATAAAGGAATATATATTGAAAAAATACACAAATTGTTTAAAAACTATAAGTGTCAATAGAGACATTTGAAAAAGCTAGCTAACTAACTACAGTAGATACCCAGGGACCGCGCTAAGCATTCGCCATCTCGCCAAATGCGATAAAATAGAAAATTCGGCGAAAAAAATTCTGATTTGGCTAAAGTATTGGCGAATGGAAAATTGTCAGAAATTTTTACTTGGGGAAAAAATACTTGTATTACATTAAAAAAAAAAAAAAAAAAAAAAAACAAATAATTAAAATTCTTTGACTGAAACTCTCGAAGTTTGGCTAAGACTTTTAACATTTGGCTAATTTACTTGCTAATAACTTAAAATCCTTAGCGCGGTCCCTGGATACCGCAAATAAAGTTTACTTTTGCCCTAGGAAGTTACTTGAGCCCAACAGTAAAATGATAAAATCGGGGTTTGGTACTAGCCTTAGAGACTGCAAAGTGCTTCTCAGGGTTGCCAGATTTCAAAACTGTGAATACGGAACAGGCTCTTCGGGAAGGGTTGAAAAGTTGATATCCAAATTTTGAATTTTTACAACCTTGACTTTAACGTTTCTCACAAATATAAATGAAGAAAAAAATACACAATTCATATTAATAAAAACTTCATTTTTTACCATTGCATAGTTATTTTTCGTCATGAATATTAGTGGGAAAAGGTTTAACACTAATTATTGTGAAAATTCGTATTTCCCTGTTATTAAACCCCTTTTTCCTGGCGCAGACTGTCATTTCCAATTTTGCAGGTGGGGGGAGGGGGGGGCAAAAGGTAAATTATACTAAATTTCAATGTAAATTATACAAAAGAAGCAAAAGCCACGCCTACTTTTTGTAAATACATTAATTTCCCAAACACGGGGGGAAGAAGAAGCCATTGACCACCCGACCTGATGTCCTAAATGATGGGACTGTCTTGGCGTAAAAGATACAATAGTCACTTCTACTTATGAATAATGTTTAGTATGCACTTTTTCAAAAAGCTAGACATACGGATGGGCAAATTTGAATGCAAAATAATTTTAATGAACCATAAACAAAAATTTGATTACAGTTGAGTGGATATAGACAGGGACGTAACTAGAGGGGGGCAGACGGGGCTCGTGCCCCAGGCGCCAGATTTTAGGGGCGCTGAACTGGCTAAATAACTGCATAATTTTCTTTTCATTATTAAAAAAAAAAAGAATTCTTTAAAAGCCAGCTCTCCCTAAAAAAAAAATGTTCAATGCAGGCACAGGCAAATAGTTACAGAAATGTCTTTTAACGTGGAGATTCAGTTCAAAGTTCTCTCTCTCTTTTAGAAAATGCTCTCTGGTTTTTTAAAATTGAACTCAATTGCGAAATTTAAACACCTACTATCAATCTAATTTTGGCACCCTCAAGACCAGTCCTAGGGGCAAGCAATACAAGCAGCCACTTGCGGGGGGGGGGGGGGGGCGTCAAATGAAGGAGGGCGCTATTACAGCCGATAAAAAAAAATATACATAAAAAAAAAAAAAAAAACTCTTGAGAAAAGTGTTAAATGCAAAAACACGAAAAGTTTTTTTTTTCCACCATCTAAGTTTAATAAACTATGTCCAGTTTTTAGAAAGGAGTGAGGGGGAACCAGGTTAGATTATTCAGCAACTGCTTTAAGCATTAACTCTGTATGGTTGCTCCCATTTTTTATTAAATAATATTTTAAATATATATTTCTGAACGATTTGAATAATAAAAAGGACCGGTTTTAAAGTAAATCACTTTATCGGGTTCCCGAATAAACATCATTAAACAAACCAATATTTTGCTTAGTTGATGTGAGAATTACATTTTGGCTACTTTTGGTCAATCACTGCAATACGGGGTTGGCGTTGAGAGTCGAGTTAAAGAAATTCAATCGCTACATAAGAATTTTGTAAAAAAAGGAAATTTTTGTCCCTGGAAATTATCGCGTTAATAAAAAGTAGCAATGTTTCGTAAAGTATTTAATAAACAAAATCTAATTTGTAAACAGTTATTCAATAATTGATTTTTTAATGTCAGTTTTTTAATGTTCTCGTTCCTTTTCATACACAGTAAAGTTTAGGATTTTTAAGTTTCTTAAAGTTTCATTGTACACTTCTTTTAATGCTGAACATTGGACAGGTTAAAAAAAACTACATTTTTTTACTTAAGAATTTTTCTAAAGTGAAATTCATGAAAATATTTTTGATTTCCAAGTGTTTAAGGTTTTCAAATTTCTTTCGTTTCAAGTAGTTTTCAAACGCATTAAATAATTTCTTTTTGTCTTTTTTTTCTTAATTTCAAAATTAAAATTGCTGAATAACTTGAGATAAACTGAATGAAGATAGAACTCTCCTTTTACACGATTCCCAATTTTTCAATTATAAATGCAAAAAAACTGTTTTTGTTTGGAAAGTATTTCAGGTTACTCAGCTTGTATTTATATTTGTTTTTAGTATTATTATCATAACTGTCTAAGTTATCATTTGATGATATAGAAAAAGTTTTGCAGCCAAAAAAGCTCGTAAAATAAAATTCTAATGTTTTCGTTTTTTAATGTAAGTGATCTGAAGCTGATACTGAATACAAAAGTATTTAAAAATGTTTCTTCATTATTAGTCTTTTATTGAATAATCAAATACTATTTTCTAAAAATTAATTCTATTCATTTTGATTCAACCCACATATACTTCAATATAATTTTATAAATCTTTTCACATTTGAAATCGTTACAGTATGAAAAAAGAAGTCTATGAGCTATAAGCAATTCTCAAATTGAAATGCGTGAGAAGTTTTAGAATTAACTTGACATTTTAACTTAAAAACTTTTGTAAACTGATAAGCATACTTTCAAAAAAAAAAAAAAAAAGCACATTAAGCATCTGAGCAGAAAATGTATGAGAAAATGGAGCACTAAAACCAATGCATGTCGGTGGTCAGTCTGGCCTGATTTTCAGGGGCGTGAAGAGGGAAAACTTGTCCCTTTGGCTTTGAGAAAGTATTATATATATTTAGTTGTGCTTTTTGTTCATTTTCTATGTAATATACATTGAGTATACCCTTATATGACAGTAGAAGACGTTGGCTTTATCATTTTTTCGACAAATATATTATTTTATTTTAATGGTGGGGGGGGGGGGGGGGCGCCAAAGCGAGGTCTTGCCCCTGTTCGAAAATGGCCTAGTTACTTCCCTCGATATAGAATAAACCTTACTACTTGAACTCACTATAAGAAGTTAACCTAAAGCAAATAAAAAAATCAAAATTCAACATCTTTTGGGGGAAAAACTACAGTTTTGTCAATATTATAACATGATAATTATTCTTATATATGTCAGAAAATTCTTTTTTAAAAAAATATTTACTACTTGATTTTACTGGCAATAATTCTTTCTAAGTTTTGATGGTCTTTAGCAGAGCTATCCAACTGGCGGCCCGCCAACACATATCGTGCGGCCCGCCAACTTCTTATTCAGCAGATTTCTTTTTTCGAAATTTTATGGTATCGGGAAGCATCGAAACTACCATTTTTGGTCAAACCGTGATTCCCGAAATTTTCTCTCGATCGCTTTTCACTCCTTTCATTGTATTGGGAGAAAATGTATAGGGGGGACATCTAAAGGTCAAGGTCAAGCAGTCCTACAATCTTTGGTACTACCCTGCAAGTACCCATTCACATGTCGCTTCAAACAAATTCCTAGAAATAGTATTGCCTCGCGTTGGTAATACCAGGCGGGGGAGACAGGGATAGGTAAAACCTGCCTGTAATTGGTTCAAAATAAAGAGGGGGGCGGAGGGGCTCACTGACGCTGTGGTTTTTGTTGAGAATTTGCTGTCTTCAACAATCCTCTCTTTTCCATTGATGATCTTGATTTGGCTCTAGTAGTTGACTGCATATATTTCATCTTCCATCATGAGTAGAAAACGAAAGATTGAGAGCGAGAATCGTATGTTCCAGGACCGCTGGGAAACCCAGTACTTTATTACAAATAGAAAGGACAAACTCCAGTGCATGATTTGTATGCAAATTGTGGCTGTGTGCAAGGAATACAATGTCAAAAGACATTATACGAGTCTTCACGAAGGGAGCCACGGTAAATATCAAGGAGAAGCAAGATTTCTTATGGTTTCAGAACTGAAGTCAAAACTGCAAAAACAAACTGGTGTGTTTACTCAAGTAAAATCTGACCAGTACAATGCTTTGCATGCTTCGTATGCAGTTTCACTTGAGCTTGCTAAAGCGAAAAAACCTTACACTGATGGCGTCTTGGTTAAAAAGTGTGCTGTAGAAATGGCAAAAGCATTTGGTGATAGCAAAATTGTTAAGCAATTTGATTCGGTTCCAGCTTCTCATCAGACCGTCCAGCGAAGAGTTGCCGAAATGGGTGATCAAATACAACAGAAATTGTCCAGTGAGATTGAAAAATGCTGTTATTTCTCCTTGTGTATCGACGAGAGTACAGACCAGTCGGACGTTAGTCAACTCTTGATTTTCATTCGCACTGCAAAAGAAGACTTTGAGATCAGAGAGGAGCTCCTTACATGTGTTCTCTTCACTCCACAACAAAGTGTACGGACATATTTGAAGCAGTGCTGAAAGCGGTCAACAGTGTCGGAGGTTTTGAAAAGTGTTCCGCCATAGTCACAGATGGTGCAAAGGCAATGGTAGGACCAAATATCGGATTGATTGGATGTTTGAGAAAAAAAGGAATGAAATGCCCTGCACTTCATTGCATCATTCACCAGCATGCTTTATGCGGGAAATCGGTGAAGCAAACTGAAACCCTCAAAAAAGTTGTGAAAGTCATCAACATGATCAGAGGCGGCAACAAGGCTCTTATGCATCGGCAGTTCCGTAACTTTTTGGAGGAAATTGAAGCAGAATACGGAGACCTGCTCATGTACAATCAAGTTAGGTGGCTCAGTGCCGGAAACTGCCTCAAGAGATTTTTCGATTTGAGAACAGAAATCCCTCTTTTCCTTCAACAGTTTTCTCCGTCAGAAAACTTGGAACAAGAACTTTTAAGCATGGATTTTTCACGTCACCTGGCTTTTCTAACTGATATTACTTGCCACCTCAACGATCTGAACCTAAAACTTCAAGGAAGAGGTCAACTGGTGTCTGATCTAATGGGTTTAGAAACAAGCTGAAAATTTTCCATGCAACTTTGGCAAAAAATAACTTGTCTCACTTTGCCAGCTGTAGTCGTTTGGCGTCAGAATGTGAGGAGGTGCTGGACTTTTCTGAGTTTTGCCCTGAGTTGCAGATAATTATTGACGAATTCAACACCAGATTTTCAGATTTTAAGAGTATCAAGAATGAAGTGGCTCTGTTCAGTAACCCAGTCATGGCAAACATTGAGGAACAACCGGCAAACCTGCAATTAGAACTTTGCGATCTCCAGGCTGACCCGTTCTTTCAAACAAGAACCGAAAGGGGATTTGAGTTCTTCAAGTTGCTTCCAACTGAACAGTTCCCCAATCTACGTGACCTCGGACTGAAAATAACTTCTATGTTCGGGAGCACATATTTATGTGAAAGTGCTTTTTCGGTGATGAACTCTATCAAAAATCACCACAGGACCTCTCTCTCTGACAGTTCACTGTTAGACCTTCTTCGGCTGGCAACGACTAACATCGATGTCGACATTCCTGCCCTTGTAAAGAAGGCTGATAGGCCTCAGTTTTCACATTAAAATGTAAGTTGTTTGTAATTGTAATTAATTGTTCAACTATTAACTGTAATTGAATATAACAGGCTATTGTTCAACTTTTTCAAACTGCGGCCCGCCAGGTGATCAGTGACCGAAATTCTGGCCCGAGGGCTCTTAGCAGTTGGACAGCCCTGGTCTTTAGGATGCCATACAACTCACTGTAATTTATATTTCTGTCGCTCATTGTAAAAATTATGTATCTTCATGTTTTTAAAACGCAGATTAATTTGTTAAATGGAATAACATTTAGTTAATTTAGTATGAAAGCGAAGAAAATTTCAAAGATTGAAATTGATTGATTCAAAAAAATCTAGTGACTAATAGTAGCTGAACACATATATATATTTTTTTCATAACTGCAAAATTGAGAAGGGCTTTTTATATGAGTCATTCCATGTCAAGTGATCCAACGTTTTTTACCTTACATTTTTGTATTTCTTTCAAATTTGGCTCATCAATTGTACCCCTTGAGGTAATCAAAAGTCTCAATTTTTAGATTTTTATCTCTATTTTTTCATTTATGAGACTTTGAACTTTGGAAAAACCTTCGTTTTTCCATGGATAAGTTAACATAGAAGGGACTATAACTCGGCACCAAATATAGACAGAACGATTTGGTAAATGGCATTTTAAAGTACGTTAGTTGCCGCTTAATCTGATATGTAACATGACTAATTTGCTAAAAGTTTTCTTTCTCAAAAAGTGAAATTTCAAATTTAAATTTCTCGAAAAACATATAATGAATTTTTTCAAAAAATTCTCAAAAATTCTTGTGTATTTTATCTATGTTTGTACAAATTTTTAGATTGGGATCTCAATGGGATCATATTTTTTTGAGTTTTTGAATAAAACTGTATAGGAAAAATATGATATTTTTTAGATTCTATTTATTTAAATACTAAGTTATATTGCTTGTGATGGTCTAAAAAGTTGTAAACAAACATGAATATGTTTAAAGTGAGCTGGCATGAGCTTATAGATTTGTCAGGTTCACCCTCTCACTCCTTCCTCCCCCGCACAACCACTCTTTTTTAATTCAAAACTGTTTAAAATGTTAAAAAAACTCTTTGATACAAAATGAATAGTAAACTTATTTAAAGTTGGTAAATGGGTTTCCTTATAACTAGACGAAGTAACCCCTCCTCCACCCAAATATACCATTAACGCTGTACTATTATGACATCTAACCTGGGGATTGAATTGACTATTATTTTTACTCTAGGTAAGTGAGCTAGCATTAACTTGTAAATTGGTCAGCTCCCCCTCCCTTCCTTCCCGACCCAACCATTTTCCCCCAAACTGTTTCAAATGCTAAAAAAAACCTTTTTGATACAAAATGAACAGTAAACTTATTTAAAGTTGGTAAATGGGTTTCCTTATAACAAGGCAAAGTAAAACCCTTCCCCCACCCAAATATACCATTAACGCTACACTAATATGACGTCTCACCTGGGGATTGATTTGAGGATTATTTTCCCCTAGGTATATATTGTTTTTCAGACGAAGTGTTTCTTTTTCAATCCGACCTTCACAAAGTGTACTTCCATTCAATATCTGAATTTAAACTTATGATTCATTTCATCCCCTCCCCCAGCACCAATCTTCAATTTTGGAGGAAGAAAAGAAACGGTTCGCCCCAAGATCATAGCAAACAGCAAAATAGCACTGTTTCCCCTTGTTCTCATAATGTTTTCCCATTATTTTCACACAAAACTGAAAAGAAATCAAAGTATCAGGTTATATGTCAGTCCCCATCACTGCCTTTCCTTTCTCTTATTGGACAAAGCTCATGAGCTAATAGGAAAGAGTAACAAACAGAATAAACTGAAACACTACCAGACATCAGTAGAGACTAAGGCTTTGAAATGGGGTTAGGCGGGATGATAAAAAAAATAAAAGTTTGGAGCGGGAAGGTAGGAAAAGGGGAGGAGCAATCTGTACAGAAGTTAAACAACATGAGAGGTTATGATCAAAAAAGCAGTGTTTGTTTAATATATGTATATAGATATATCTTGCTGCATTACTTTCCTTTACAACAAAATGAAAAAGAACACAAACAATTAAAAAAATTAAATAACAGCTGCACACTAGATAATGTGGGAAGATAGTTATGGGGACACAGACATATGATCTGATATTTTGATTTATTTTCAGTTTTGTGCGAAAAGAATAGAAAAAACGATGAGAACAAGGAGAAACAGTGCTATTTTGCTGTTTGCTATGATCTTGGGGCGACCCATTTATTTCCTCCCTTCAAAATTGAAGATTGGTGCTGGGGTAGGAGATGAAATGAATCATAAAGTTAAATTTCAGATATTGAATGGAAGTACACTTTGAAGTTCGGATCGAAAAGAAACACTTCGTCTGAAAAACAATATATATACCTAGGGTGAAAATAATCCTCAATTCAATCCCGAGGTTGGACGTCATATTAGTATAGTGTGAATGGTATATTTGGGTGGGGAGGGGGATACTTCGTCTAGTTATAAGGGAACCCATTTACCAACTTTAAATAAGTTTACTATTCATTTTGTATCAAAGAGTTTTTTTTAAAAACATTTTGAACAGTTTTGAAAAAAAAAGAGTGGTGTGCGGGGAGGGAGGGGGGGATGAACCTGACAAATCTATAAGCTCATGCCAGCTCACTTTAAACATATTCATGTTTATTTACTACTTTTTAGACCATCACAAGCCAGACAACTTAGTATTTAAATAAATAGAATCTAAAAAATATCATTTTTTTCCTATACAGTTTTATTCAAAAATTCAAAAAAATATGATCCCATTGAGATCCCAATCTAAAAATTTGTACAAACATAGATAAAATACACAAGAATTTTTGAGAATTTTTTGAAAAAAATTCATTATATGTTTTTTGAGAAATTTAAATTTGAAATTTAAATTTCATTTTTTGAAAAAGAAAATTTTTATCAAATTAGTCATGTTGCATATCAAATTAAGCGGCAACTAACGTACTTTAAAATGCCATTTACCAAATCGTTCTATCTATATTTGGTGCTGAGTTATGGTCCCTTTTATATTCCCTTATCCATGGAAAAACGAGGGTTCAAAGTCTCATAAATGAAAAAATAATAGAGATAAAAATCTAAAAATTGAGACTTTTGATTACCTCAAGGGGTACAATTGATGAGCCAAATTTGAAAGATATTCAAAAATGTAAGGTAAAATTTTTCTCAGATTTTGGATCACTTGACGTGGAATGACCCATAATAAGGTATAGTAAAATCATTTACAAGGAGATACACCACTTTTGCAGCGAACGTTTGTTGAAATGATTGTCACAATAATTTCTGCTCTAAATGAATAGAGCAATAACATTACTTCAGAAGAGGAAAATATTATAATTCAATCACTTTTCTTATCACCCTATTTCACATTTTTGGTTTTACTTCATTTTTTTCTGAAAATAATGTTTCGTTTTGTAAAATGCTGCTTCTAGCCAGAATACGGGACTTTAGCTGTAGCGTATCAAGGTTCCCCGGGACGTGGGACAATATTTCAAAAAACGGGACTGTCCCTTGAAATCCGGGACGTTTGGCAACCCTGGTGCTTCTACCTAGTGCATAGTCGTGCATAGATATTTAGTGAGAAGAGACATAAGTCATCATTAAAAAAATAATAATAAATAATGAATGATTATAATATTGCATAACTGTCAGTCTCCAAATTTTCCGGAACATTAGTAAAAACATGCAGTAAAAACATGCGGAATAAAAAAAAAATTTGGAAGATCGAGATCACAGTGTCCTCCCACTGGCGTGCCCCTAAAAAAAATTGTAAGTTATATAGAGAAGCATTGCATATAAATTCGCTTGCTCAAGTACAGATGCCTTCAACCTTGGTTCTGGGAAACCCTAGGGTTTCTTAGAAATTTGAAAGAGAGTGGCTCATATAGTGGTCACTATTTGCTCAATCATAGCGCCAAACTTTTAATAAAATTTCAATTTTAAAAGAAATCAAATATTTTTCAGCATTTCCGAAACATTTCTAAAATATTTTCCCACTCAAAAAGAAAAATGATATTGGATCAAAACTACTTTTCAGAACTGACATGTCCAAACTCTTGATAAAAGAAAGAGAACAGCAATTGATTAACTACTGACAACAATCGAAATTAAAATTTATTCAAATTGCTACTATGCATATTTAGAATGACATTGAAAAGAATGTCCCAAAATTTCAGAAAGGGCTGTGAGACATTGTGATTTGTTCCAACTTAAGTGGACGATATATCTTCACTTCTTTTGCTGCGACAAAAGCAAAATACAGAAACAGATTAGATGTTAAAGATTACATTAGGTTGCTAATTTAAACAATTATTCCAGGCGTGAAAAATACTTTCCAATGAAAAGTAATCTCAGCCAAGTTATGAATTAGCTGAACAAATTGACTCAGAAAGTTTGCACGATAAAAAGTCCAAAATAATTTAAAAGGCGAAAAAAGCCTTTTGTTTCTTCTTGATATTCCTACAATATATTTACCATTTCATCACAATGCATTTACAACAATACACTACCTTTTATTTCTGATATAGCAAACAAATTATTAATATCTCATTAAGTCGTCATAAAAGTGTGCATCAGATGAAAGTGTTATGAAAGTGCATTTTTTTACATTATTTTACAAACTTTAAATTGTGTATATGTTACGGCCAAAGCCCAAAGTCGGCCAGTTCGCGAATTGGTCGGCCACTTCCCGAAATGACCAATATCTCCTCAAAATGACCGGCCAAAGTCCGATTTTTCCTTGATTTCGGGCTTTGGCCAGCCAGTTCGCGAAGTGGCATGAGGCGATCGGCCAAAGTCAGAAAAAAAGGTAGTTCCATATTTTATGTGTCATGACCTTTTTCACATGTCACATTTTGTGCTTGGTTACCGCAATGCTAATGATAATCACATTATATCTGCCACCCCCCCCCCCAGAGCAGGGGCGGATACAGAAATAGTTTTTGTGAGGGGCCAGAAAAGTAAAAAGTGCTTCCCCCTACATTTTTTATAAAAAAAAATTCTCACAAAGCTCCTTTAAATTAAAAAAAAGGGGGGGGGGGAGAAAAAAACATAAATTCAATTAATCTACTTTAAAGTGCATAAAGATTACATATGGGTCATTCCATTTTAAATCAACAAATTTTCAAAAAAGTTGTTGCATCACCATTTTTGATTTTGATGAAAATTTGCATGTGTATTCCTTTTACTTCCCAGAGCTCAAAATAGTGTTCATTTTATTTTTAAAAAATTTACCCTTTGATATATTAGTCCAGGATCTGACAGCACTTCTGTAAGAATGTTTGAGTAGGGGGAATTTTTTTTCAAAAATGTTTAGCAGGTGCCCTAGGAAGTATTTTGGACTCGGGTGGACATCCGCCACCTGGTGCATTTTTTTTGCTATGACGTCATCAAAGATGGCGGCCATTTTGGTTCTCATAAATGCTAAAAAATGCCCAGCACTTGTGCAGGAAATTTAAAATTTGAGAATTTCTTTTCAAAAATGTTCAGTAGGCGTCCTAGAAAGAATTTTAGACTCGGGTGGACACCCGCCTCCTTTTAAATTTTCCGGTTATGACGTCATCAAAGATGGTCGCCGCTCGATCCTATAAATGCTCATATCTATGTTGATACTTGACCGATTTGCATGAAAATTGAAATTTTTTTACTAATTTGTCTGATGCTTATTTGTCTTTTAGCTGCACTGTTAGAAATTTACTCAAAAATGAAAATTTAAAATCAATTTATTTATTTATTTTTATTTTCAACTACCATAACTTAACCATAAAAAATGGTATTAACCCTTTATTTGTGTGAGAAACTGCTAACTTTCCTCTGCTTGCATTCCAAAAGATACAACCGTATTACAAATCAGTAAAACGTCCTGCTATCCAAGCAGGGTTGTCATTTCGTCCACTTTTTTGCAAAAAGTCCGGGACGCCGGAAGAAATGGACAAAATTGGACGAAATGGACAAAATGGAAGAAATGAAAAAAAAAAACACATTTTTTTCATACGTTTGATGTATAAAAATGTTATGATGTTCAATTAGTATCTCCCTTGCATTACCTATTTCCCAAAAAAGAATGGCGGTATCATACAAAAAAAGACAAAAAAAAAAAAAAAAGAATGGCAATTACCCACTGATTTTTAATAGGGATGCACCGAGTACTCGGTAAATATTCGGTACTCGGCCAATTTGCCGAGTGCTCGGTACTCGGCCGATACCGAGTAGTTGTAGAAAATTGAATGGTTCAAGACACATTTTTCAATAATTAAAAATATAAAAATTTTTATATAATGCAATCATTTGCAATTAATATATTTATAAAATATGTCTGAATTCTACGTATAAGTTTAAGTATAAGTATAACAAATTATGGGTATACTGCCATATAGTAAGAAATTTTCAAGTTAATTTTGAAAACATTGAAGTGTGTAATGCTTCAATAGAGTAAATCTTTATTTTAATATCCCCAAAAGCTATTGAAAATTATTCAAGTTTAGAGAATTAGAACTAATCAATAATATATTAATATAATTCCAACGTAATTGATGCTTTATATTTATTCATTTAATGTAGTTTCATTTTAAAAATAACTTTTTCTAAAATTTTTGACAAAATAAATTAAATATTTTAAACAATGCATAAGTTAAAATTCAGTGGGATTTTTGTTCTAAGAACTATCATATAGAGGTCCATTTCAATGATCAGTTCATATGTCAGGGTTCGAATTTACTGCTGGTCCATTGGTTTCAGACCAGTAAAACTCGCCTCGAATCACCAGAAAAATAATAAACAATCCAAGGACCACCATTTTTTTTAAAGAAAAAAAAATGTGGTTAATTTATTTAAGGTGCACCAGTGATGTTGTCTGTTAACCAGTATATATTCCTGTTCACTGGTCGAGAAGACCAGTAAAATTTTGTTATGATTTCTAACCCTGTACTGCTGTATGTCAATGATTTTTTAAAAAACAATTGGTACTCGGTAACTCAGTACTCGGCCAAAGTACTACTCGGTGCATCCCTAATTTTTAACTAATTTTAGTTGAAAGAAATAAAATTTAACATAGTGAATAAATTATTGAGTGTAACTACATTATTATAGCGTAGACAAATAGAAAAAAAAGTTTTTTTTTAATGCATATTTTTAAAAAGAAATTAAAGAGTATTCTGTCAACTTAGATATTTAGTAATGCAATACAATCCCTTAAAAAGAAAACTTTATATGATATTTTCTCACAAATTCTATGGTTAAATTTTGTTTGAATTAAATACACATATAAATGTATATCATTGTATTTGAAAATACATTAAATGCTACAAGAAATATTGGTTTAATTTTGATTCATTTGGTCATTTTACGTTATATTTTTTGAGGATTTAATGAATGTTGCCCCCATTGTAAAATATGTATGTACACAGCATTGTTTTATGGATTTATATAATGTTATTACACTAAAGGAACATATTTCATTTCATGGCTAAATTTTCTTTTTTGACATCAAATAATGTTTACTTCATAGGGTTTTTAATATTTTGAAACTCAAACCTTTTAAAATTTTTATTTCTACTTTTATGTTTTATATACACTTTTATTGTTGACAATGAAACTTCTTCACAACAAATAGACATCTTAAAATTATTTACTGCTGATGTGTGCTCTCATAAGCATTAAATCTCATCGTTAATAATCATTTATTTTATACAGATACTATATTTTTATGGTATCTGTTGCTCATTAAATATTTGCTGGTATACATAATTATGCGTGCTAATTTTAATAATAAAACTTTTACCTCATTGAAAAAAATCAATATTCTAAAACATTACTTTTAAACTTTGGATTTTTTAATCAAGAACTGTCATTTTCTTTAAAGTGGACGAAATGGACAAAATGCTATTTTGTCCGGGGCGGTTTTTTCCAGGTTTTTTCCGGCGGTTTTTTCCACCCCGGACAAAATCAAACAACCCTGTGTCCAAGCGATAGCAACGAAAATTTAAATTTATACACTGCTCGACATTGAAAATGCAACACCAAGAAGGAGTGGTCAGAAATTGATGAAATTTGGTAAGAAGACAGACACAGCATGGAAAAATAAGTGATATTTATTTCAAAATAAATAAGCAAAATTTAGAGCGAGGACGGCATCGGCTCAGTAAGAAGTAGGACCACCGCGGACAGCGATGCACGAAGAAACACGTCTAGGCATGGAGTCAATAGGCCTGCGGATGGTGTCCTGAGGGATGCCACTCCATTCCCTTTCAACCATTTGCCACAGTTCGTCCTCTGAACGCGGCAGTGACAGGTTCTGCAAACGGCGTCCAATCACGTCCCACACATGTTCGATTGGTGACAAGTCAGGAGAGTATGGTGGCCAGGAAAGCATCTGTACACCTCGTAGAGCATGTTGGCTGATTCGAGCACTGTGAGGCCGGGCGTTATCCTGTTGAAAAATTGCATTTGGCAGACCCTGAATGTAGGGGATTGCCACCGGCGGCAGTACATTATCTACATATCGTTGGGCCGTCATAGTGCCCGAATACGAACGAGAGGTGATACGGAATTGTATGCAATAGCGCCCCAAACCATTATGCCACGTTGTCGCGCTGTTGGGCGTTCCACAGTTACTGCCGGATTCGATCTTTCTCCACGTCGACGCCACACACGTATGCGATGACTATCGCTGGACAAACAGAAGCGGGATTCATCTGAGAACACTACGGTTTGCCATTCTGCCATCCACGTCGCTCTGGTCCGACACCATTCCAAACGTTGGAGTCTGTGCTGTGAGGTCAATGGCGGTCTTCTTAGCGGGCGCCGTGATTGCAGGCCACGTGCAACCAGTCGACGGGAAATGGTTCTGGTCGACACAGGAACATCCAGGGTACCTTGCACGTGCTGCAGAATCGACGTAAAAGTGACTTGCGGGTCCGCCACAGCTTGTCGGTGAATCCGTCGATCCAAGCGGTCTGACGTCACTCTGGCTGCACCTGCACCCCTCAATGTGGCTACATTTCCTCTTTCCAACCATCTCCGACACAGCCGATGCACAGTGCTTGTATCCATGTGGGTATCAGCTGCAATTTGACGTATGGACCAACCTCCCCTTCTCAGTCTGATCACCATACCCCTTGTAAAGTCGTCTATATGCTGGAAGTGTCTTCGTTGAGGACGGCGTGGCATTTCCTCCTATCACACGTATCCTTCGAGACAAAAACCAAATTTCTCCGATAATTAGTCTGGCAGAAAAACCAACATGAACATAGCCCACTTTTCAACTTCATTCTCTTATATCTTACTTCACGTGCGTCGGAGAGCTGCGCATTTCATATCATTTGCATAACTCAGTGACGTGCGTCTACGGTAAAATTTGCATGAATTTCTGACCACTCCTTCTTGGTGTTGCATTTTTAATGTCGAGCAGTGTATAAAATAGACATGAATAAGACAAAATACGAAAATTCCGACATGTTGTAGCAGTTAAGGAGAAGTACTTGATCTCTTTATCACAGTTCCGAATTTATTGTTGATTATGATTTTTCTTCTCCAAAAAAACATTCGAAGAACCGTCTTTACTATCCTGTAGTGCTAAAGGTACAATGTGCAAAAATATTGTCTCAATTAATGGTGCGTGGCACTCGTTGCACTAGAAGGTGGCAAATTCTCAAGGCCAATATTTTTCACGTGATCATACGCTGTAATTCTTAGTTCATCTAAAAATTTACATAATGACCCTTTTCGCATTACCTGCACTACGTATTCTTTTGCTGATTCGCGAATTTTTTCTACGTATACCAGTCGGATGATATACCAATTTTCTCCAAATATTTCGTACAAACATAATGAAAAGCTGTTTTTTTAGTGTAAAATGTACTCCAGTAGTTTGATCCAGATATTGCGTGGATGGTTGGTAGGTTTTCATCTTTGTTTCGGTGAGTATTATAAGCAGACAAAAGTCTCGTAGAATTCATAACTCAAGTGTACCTCTAAAGTTCCTAAACACCAAATCGCTGAATAAGAGTATACCTGGGAAATAAAGCTAACACCATTAGTCTCGAAGTCTGCTTCCTCTGCTATCAAGCAATTTATTATGTCCAGGTCTTTCCACGCTGTAAGATCAGTTTGTTTCCTGATGATGCCCAAAAGTTGTTGATTAGGATAGGCAGAGTAGCATCTTGAGAGATTTTATTGACGCGTGCAAAAATACTGCTACCTTGTTTAACGCTTTCGGACTTTTTAGGAGAAAATTTGCTCTAATTGTAAAAAATATTATACTCTTCCACAGCACCTAGTGATGCTCCCAATATATGATTTAAATAATAATAATAATTAAAAAAAAACAGTTACTACTTCGTCAAAGTTTTTTTTTTATTTGTCATAGCCTTTCGTACAAAAAAGTTCACTAAAAACAGGACTTTTTATCAGACAAGGTTTCTTCTCTTATGTTGCCATAAGATTTTTCTAGCTCTTTTTACAATGCACCTATTTGTAATCTTAACATAAACTCTTGTTCATTAGCAATGAACAGTTTTCAGATGGTTCATACTGAAAGAGCTCTTCCACGTCAGAGGAACGAACTAAAAGTTTTCGCATCATGATGTGTGGCTGACTGTTTGACTTCTTTTTACCGGCTTTCCTTGTGGTAGTACAAGCATTTTGTGTTTTGTTGCAAGGAAATACTGGCAATATGGCCTTAAGAATTTAGCTTGAGCGATCTTGACTCTTTTTCCCTTGTATTAAGCTCAGTCACCAGTATTAAAAAAGTTTTATATATTTTTCATTGTATCTTGTGAAGCCAGTACGTTTGTTGGTTGCTTCACAAGATACAATGAAAAATCTGTAAAACTTTTTTAATACCGGTGACTGTACTTAACACGATACAAGAGGAAGAGAGTCACGATAGCTCAAGCTCCATTCTTAAAGCCATATTGCCAGTATTTCCTTGCAACAAAACACAAAATGCTTGTACTACCATAAGGAAAGCCAGTAAAAGAAGTCAAACAGTCAGCCTCACATCATGATACGAAAACTTTTAGTTCGTTCCTCTAACGTGGAAGAGCTCTTTCAGTATGAACCATCTGAAAACTGTTCATTGTTAAATGAACAAGAGTTTATGTTAAGATTACAAATAGGTGCATTGTAAAAAGAGCTAGAAAAATCTTATGGCAACACAAGAGAAGAAACCTTGTTTGATGAAAAGTCCTGTTATATAGTGAACTTTTTTGCACGAAAGGCTATGACAAATAAAAACAAACCCTTGAAAGTAATAACTATTTTTTATTATTATTATTATTTAAATCATATATTGGGAGCATCACAAAGTGCTGTGGAAGAGCATAATATTTTTTACAATTAGAGCAAATTTTCCCCTAAAGAATCCGAACGCTTAGAAACAAGGTAAGCAGTATTTTTATACATGTCATTAAAATCTCTCAAGATGCTACTCTGCCTATCCTAATCAACAACTTTTGGGCATTATCAGGAATTGGGCATCATTATAATTTGCTTGACAGCAGAGGAAGCAGCGGAACTTTAGGGGTACACTGGAGTTATGGATTCTACGAGACTTTTGTTTGCTCATAATACTCACCGAAACAAAGATGAAAACCTACCAACCATCCACGCAATATCTGGATCAAACTACTGGAGTACATTTTACACTAAAAAAACAGCTCTTCATTATGTTTGTACGAAATATTTGGAGAAAATTGGTATATCATCCGACTGGAATACGTAGAAAAAATTCGCGAATCAGCAAAAGAATACGTTGTGCAGGTAATACGAAAAGGATCATTATGTAAATTTTTAGATGAACTAAGAATTACAGCGTATGATCACGTGAAGAATATTGGCCTTGAGAATTTGCCACCTTCTAGTGCAACGAGTGCCACGCACCATTAATTGAGACAATATTTTTGCACATTGTACCTTTAGCACTACAGGATAGTAAAGACGGTTCTTCGAATGTTAGGAAGAAAAATCATAATCAACAATAAATTCGGAACTGTGATAAAGAGATCAAGTACTTCTCCTTAACTGTTACAACATGTCGGAATTTTCGTATTTTGTCTCATTCATATCTATTTTATATAAATTTAAATTTTCGTTGCTATCGCTTGGACAGCAGGACGTTTTACTGATTTGTAATACGGTTGTATCTTTTGGCATGCAAGCAGAGGAGAGTTAGCAGTTTCTCGCACAAATAAAGGGTTAATACCATTTTTTATGGTTAAGTTATGGTAGTTGAAAATAAAAATAAATAAATAAATTGATTTTAAATTTTCATTTTTGAGTAAATTTCTAACAGTGCAGCTAAAAGACAAATAAGCATCAGACAAATTAGTAAAAAAATTTCAATTTTCATGCAAATCGGTCAAATATCAATATAGATATGAGCATTTATACAATCGAGCGGCGGCCATCTTTGATGACGTCATAACCGGAAGATTTAAGAGGAGGCGGGTGTCCACCCGAGTCTAAAATTCTTTCTAGGACACCTACTGAACATTTTTGAAAAGAAATTCTCAAATTTTAAATTTCCTGCACAAGTGCTGGGCATTTTTTAGCATTTATGAGAACCAAAATGGCCGCCATCTTTGATGACGTCATAGCAAAAAAATGCACCAGGTGGCGGATGTCCACCCGAGTCCAAAATACTTCCTAGAGCACCTGCTAAACATTTTTGAAAAAAAATTCCCCCTACTCAAACATTCCTACAGAAGTGCTGTCAGATCCTGGACTATATAGGCCCTTTTTGTTGTTGGCAACAGCGAAAGTCGGGCGTTTTGATGCTTTGCCTTATGAACTATAACTTTTTTTCTATCAAAGATTTTGAGCTCAACTATAGCTCATTGGAAAGCTAAGAAAAAGATCTTTTTATATATGCTATCAATAAATTTCAGACTTCAATAAAATACTTATTTTTTCAAGGTCAAAGTTCACGACGAAAATGACATTTTTTACTACTTTCGAACATTAAAAAACCCATGAAGGGTTCAAAATAACAAGCCGATTTTTTCATCATATATTCATAGTCATGGTTACTTACTGTATAAAAAAAATTGGCTTATTATTCCACCCCCTTTATGAGATATGTCTCCCCAAAGTTGTAAATTTTTTAAAAAATCCAATTTTCAACGCTAGAAAAATGCATGTGGGGGGCAAGATAAAAAAACTTTTTATATGTGCTATTTTAAGTACTTTTTACCAGCTTTCTAATAAAACAAAAGTTGCTTTGTTATTCAAAGGCGTTTGGCACATGTAAGGGACTGAACTTTCAAAAAATTGCACAAAAACAACACGATTATTTTCATTTTTTTAAATCTTTTTTTTATATTTAAATGTAATTATATACCTTATTCTTTGCCTTAAATGCTAAAAAAAGATTAAGAAGAGCAATGAAGAAACATATTTAAAGTTTAATAAGATAATTTAATATTTTTAACACCTGGGAATATACAATACCACTAAACTTGTCTGATTTTTAAACATCTGATTGCTACCTACAACAGGACTGAGCATTTCTCAACTTGTCCACGTTTGTTCATACCATGTGGTCATCCTTGTTCTGACTTGCTCTCACCAAGGCCGTATCCAGAGGGGGGGCCCGACGGGCCTGGGCCCCCCCCCCCCCGAAACCCGAAATGTTTTATAATGTAAAACAGAAAAAAAAAGTTTTCTTTTTTTCTTAATTTCAAATGGCAAAAAAAATTTTTTTTTTCCCTTTTAACTATTGAACGAGTGAAAATTTTAAGTACCAAAAAAAAAAAAAGACAATTCAAATTCTCATTAGCTGCAAAACAAACTTGAAAACAAGACTCTCATTAGCACTTCCAGCTCTCTTTCCCAAATCAATTCAGGCTCAAGGCAAGCTACTTGTCAGTTTGATCGGCGGTCCCTCCTCCCCCATATCTATATCTATAAAAATGAGTGTATGTATATATATATACTTGTTCTCTATACAAATCCACAGTTTGCGTCAGATTTTCATCAAACTTGACACAGAGGTTCCTTGATGCCCTAGAATTCTCATAGGCGGGGTCTTGAAATTTTAAAAAATCTAAAAAGCTCAAATTTAAATTTTTTGTCAAAAAATGACCCTTTTATAGGAATCTAGCCTATTTATATTGTAATCGAGATAGGCCTTTTAGTATTCAAATTGATGAAATTTAAGATTTTTAAATATTAGTATTTTCCAACAATGATTACGATTAAAGTAATGAATTTTCAATTTAAGGCTCACCTATTTCCTTTTAGCATTGAAATAAGTAAAAAACAATCATAATTCATGTGGACTTTATAAAAAGAACCACAGATTTGAATTTCAAATTTGCAATGCGACAACAGTTGCGTCTGTAATGGAGATAAACCTTCAGAACGAGAAACAGATTTATTTCAGACAGATTTATTAGATTGAGTTATAATAATTTTTACTTTGTAGGTGGGAACAGTTAATAGAGAAAAGTTAATATTTTGAATTTGGCGGGTGAATTTGATGCAATTTTTTCACTTCCATGTGCATATATTTCATGCCAGTGGACGCGGCAAAGCACAGACAACATTTCTCTTTAATTTTCACCTTTTGATAAGACTATTTTTCTGTAAACGTTTAACTTTCTGTAATATTTTAGTTTTTTTCAAAGTTTGTACCTAAGAGACTGATTGATGCAAATTATTTTATACCCATATGAATAGAACTCTTTCAAACTTATTTTCCCTGAATGCTATGTTGTATTAATAAGCACCCGGGCAACGCCGGGTATTAAGCTAGTAACTTATAAAACTTACACCACTCAGATTCTTGCCCCCTAATCGCTGGGCCCCTAGTTTCCGACTAGGCTGAGAGTGCTTCCCAGCGCCCTGATTCAATTAAGAGGGTACTTTGTAGGTCTCCATTTATAAGCATTTGTAATCCTCGAGGGATTTTAATAGCTAAACATGTCTTCAATCAACAAGACCACACAAAAACGGATACGTTCACAGACCCTCTACTTTGTTGGACGCTCACCAATCTTAGACAAAAGTTACTTTAAAAAAATTCCATTTACAAATGCTTAAAAGCCTTGAAAACTTTGTTAAATGTAGCTGTAAACCTTGAATTTTAAAGTTTCTAACACAAATGGAGGGGAGGTGGGCATCAAGTTGCGCGAAACCCAGCTCCTTGATCAAAAAAAAAAAAAATACTCTGCGTAATGCAAAAATGATATTCCACCATTTTTTGTAGCATATTTTCAAAAATAATTTTTTGTGACTCACATGTTTCATTTCTGACTATTCATTAAATACCTAATTCAGTATTTTAGAAGTTACTTTGTAATTGATACCTTTATTAATGTTAAGCACGAGAAAAAATATTACCCTACCTGTATTCTTTTTCGTTTTCTGCAGTACTAGTGATTGAAAAAGAAATTGTCGTTACATATAAGTATTTTTTAATATCTATTTTTAATCTTTAAAAGATGTGTCTTTCAAAGTTTTTACAATTTCGTAAGACTGTCCAATCAACTATTAAAACGTCAGAGACTGAAAAGTGCAAATGAAATGCTTTAAAGAATTTTAACTGTTCTAGAATCTTTGAAAATCATTAAATACCTTTTTGAAACTCCTTCAAAAGTGCTTCAATCCTATTTCTTATCAAATAATTAAACTATGAATCTACTAAATGGCCAGAATGTTACTCTCTCGGTTATTATTTTTTAATCTCTATACTATTTCTTATAAAGAATTTTATGTGTTTTATACTATTGGTTATTTTATGTTACTAAGTACTGTGTCTGTCGGTGAGTCGGAGAACTGATCAAAAACTACTATGTAACAGTGAAAACCGATGTAAGCAAGTGATAATGTGTTAATCTCTTCTCCTCCCCTTGTCCTTCCTCTCTGTCGCTTAATGTTAATCGTTTGTTAAACTAATCATTTTTTTATGCTTTGATTAATCTTAATTTTCAAAAGAATGCAGAAAATTTATGAGATTGTTGTTTGCCTACTTCTCCAACATGTTTTTGAAGTCCCAATTGCCCCATATAAGGCCTCAAAATGCAGAATTTTAAAACTTTTTTTCAAAAATTTACCCGGGGGAGAAACCCCCGTACCCCCTAAAATTACAGATATTCTACCCCACTTAAAGTTCTCATTGCATATCTCTCTATCTCCAATAAAAGTCAATTCCAGAAAATAATAAGAATAAAGGATTAAAAACACACACACACACACACACACACATCAAACATCGTGGGGGGGGGGGGGGGGCAGGTCAGCTGGAAATTAGACTCATTGAACGCACAAAAATGTATGTGTGTTTGGGCAATGTGCGAAACTGGGCCCCTCCCGAAATTTTTTCTGGATACGGCCTTGGCTCTCACATGTGTATCTTAGTTGTCTTTCAAATTCTGAAAGAAGTAGGTTGTTGAGCTAGTGTTTCTGCTGTAAAATCTTGTGAAGCTGATGTGATTTCTTTTCATTTCAAGTTCATTCATATTCACAGAATGTTTTGTTAAAGGTAAAAGAAGAAATTCTTTAGAATCCTTAAATATAAATTTAAATTTGTCTTTCTACATGTAAACTGTGAATAAGTTATGGATAACCCTAAATGCTCCATAGGAGTTTTTGAGAATGATGATTGTAATATTTTAAGTTACAGTAGGCAGTCTACTGAAAATAGTATTTCTGAGTACTGCGATGATGATAAAACTTTACTGCACCTGAGAACTGGGTGTAAAACTATTGAAACTGTTTGTACCTACCAGCAAGAAATTCCATAAAGGTGGCAAAACTTGGCAAGAAATTTTTTGCATGGTAGGTACAAACAGTTTCAATAGCAAGGTGCAGTAAAGTTTTATCATCATTACTGTACTCAGAAATACTATTTACAGTAGACTGCCTACTGTAACTTAAAATATTACAATCATCATTCTCAAAAACTCCTATGGAGCATTTAGGGTTATTCATAACTTATTCACAATTTACATGTAGAAAGACAAATTTAAATTTATATTTAAGGATTCTAAAGAATTTCTTCTTTTACCTTTAACAAAACATTCTGTGAATATGAATGAACTTGAAATGAAAAGAAATCACATCAGCTTCACAAGATTTTACAGCAGAAACACTAGCTCAACAACCTACTTCTTTCAGAATTTGAAAGACAACTAAGATACACACGTGAGAGCAAGTCAAAACAAGGATGACCACATGGTATGAACAAACCTGGACAAGTTGAGAAATGCTCAGTCCTGTTGTAGGTAGCAATCAGATGTTTAAAAATCAGACAAGTTTAGTGGTATTCTATATTCCCAGGTGTTAAAAATATTAAATTATCTTATTAAACTTTAAATATGTTTCTTCATTGCTCTTCTTAATCTGTTTTTAGCATTTAAGGCAAAGAATAAGGTATATAATTACATTTAAATAAAAAAAAGGGATTTAAAAAAATGAAAATAATCGTGTTGTTTTTGTGCGATTTTTTGAAAGTTCAGTCCCTTATATCTGCCAAACGCCTTTGAATAACAAAGCAACTTTTGTTTTATTAGAAAGCTGGTAAAAAGTACTTAAAATACCACAAATGAAAAATTTTTTATCTTGCCCCCCACATGCATTTTTTTAGCGTTGAAAATTGGATTTCTTAAAAAATTTACAACTTTGGGGGGACATATCTCATAAAGGGGGTGGAATAACAAGCCAATTTTTTTTATACAGTAAGTAACCATGACTATGAATATATGATGAAAAAATCGGCTTGTTACTTTGAACCCTTCATGGGTTTTTTAATGTTCGAAAGTAGTAAAAAATGTCATTTTCGTCGTAAACTTTGACCTTGAAAAAATAAATATTTTTTTTAAATCTGAAATTTATTGATAGCATATATAAAAAGATCTTTTTCTTAGCTTTCCAATGAGCTATAGTTGAGCTCAAAATCTTTGATAGAAAAAAAGTTATAGTTCATAAGGCAAAGCATCAAAACGGCCGACTTTCGCTGTTGCCAACAACAAAAAGGGCCTATATACCAAAGGGTAAATTTTTTAAAAATAAAATGAACACTATTTTGAGCTCTGGGAAGTAAAAGGAATACACATGCAAATTTTCATCAAAATCAAAAATGATGATGCGCACCCCATTTGTTGATTTAAAATGGAATGACCCATATGTGTACTAATTTACTTCGAATGTGTGGCGGAAAATAAAATTTTTAACATTTTAAGCCGATCAACTATTAAACCAGTGGTTCCCAACATGAAGGCGATTGCTCCCGAAGGGCGATTGGACTCCTCAAAGGGGAGGTAAATTTTTAAAGGGCGATGGGTATTTAGAAGAAAAAAAATAGTAGAAATAAAACTAGCGAAAGCCTAAATTGTAATCATTTACGAAACCGGTTGTTCAGAGTTGATCGTAATGTCTTGAGCTAGGTGCCGTCTTCTGATGACATTAATTAACGACGAAATTAAATAGAAACCTTTAATGCGTTTTTCGCGATTTTTGAATTCAAATTAAAGTTTGAAATAAAACTGATTGAATTTCAAATTAAAGTTCAAGAGCTTCCTCCTTGCACCTTTTAGTTTCAATAATTTTAATTCCCCTAGAGTCTAGTGTAGAAAAGAAAATAATTTCTTGAAAAATGGTTTTTTGAAAAGTACGTCGAAAATTTTAGATGTTTCCCTTCAAATGCTTCAGTTTGCTTTGTAAAAGAAAAAAAAATAAAGGTATTTTTATTTATGTATTAATTTTTTAGTTTAAAAGTTATTGGTTATAATTGCTTTATTCAGTTCATTTTACTTCAAATTAAAGTTGGGAACTTATATTTTGAATAATATCGATGATCTTGGGTCAACTTATTGTTTTTTAGAGGAAGGGGTGATGGCGATAGGTGTCAGTCAGCTTCTTGAAGGGGGCGATGAGCTCAAAAAGGTTGGGAAACACTGTATTAAACATTATGTCAAATTATTCAATCTTATTTAACCTAATTAGTAAATAATGCACGGTATTACTTAGAAACAACTGTCAATATGATTTGAAACAAATTTATCAAAACGAAATCGTCACTTTTTCCATCGGAGATGAATGTGATATAATGAAAATCGTGATATAAATTATGTACCATTGATTTCGCAAACCCTGAGTTTTATGTATTCTTTTACCCTGTCTTAGCCCTGATTGCTATATTATTCCCATAGCAAACCGAAAGTGATGTTATTTAAATATGCTGTGCATGAGCTTTTATTAAAGACATAGTTCAAAAATTTTCACGAATGTTATGGAGAAATTAAAAAGCAAATGAACATTAAACAATTGAACATTAAACATATAGTAAAATTATTTTTATCCCTTTGGGAGGTGCCCGGCCCCCTGCCCCCCCCCTTAAAATCTGCTACCACAGAGTAGTTTTTGAGACGAATCCGTACTCTTAGGCACCTAGGATCGTCCATCGGAAAAAAGGCCAAGGTGGGCAATAGCGTGAAGATCTCACAATACCAGAAACTCATGGCCTCTTATGAAAATTTCCTCTCCCTTGGAGAAAACAAACTAACAAACAAAAATATAATCACGTTATCTACTGAATTAGGTTATTACAGAAAATTGTGAGTATCAACATTTGACACAACAAGACGAACTGTTATAGAACTTCGAATATTGCACAAGAGTTTTATTTTTGCATCTGCAGCGATTTGTTGAGCACTTGAAAGTGCAACTGCATCGATTAGCAAGCACATCGCACATTGGCCAGGGAGTTCCAGCCACTTCGGGAAGTGACCGGCCAAAGTCGCATGTACGCATTTCCAGTACATCGGACATTGGCCACATGGCCCGGCCACTTCGCGATGTGGCCGGACTTCGGGCTTTGGCCGTAACATATATATAAACAATACAAATACAAAGACCACCAACGGGCTCTGGGCCCAACTTGGCTGGTCCTAATATAAACATTAAAAAAATTAGAACATACTTTTAGTCAGGGTGTCAATGATTTTATTCAATTGATTTAAATCAGTGATTTAAATCAGTGATTTAAATCAATTGATTTTTTTAAAAAAATCATTGATTTAAATCACTTTTTATTTTAATCCTTAAAAAATTCTCTTGGACAATCCCAATTTCATTATTTTTACCATTTTCTTTTAGAGCTTTGATTTCCATCTAATAAACGGAAAAGTAATCCTACTCATCCCCCCTCCACAAATGCTGGAAGGTTGCAGTCCAAATAATATGTATGCACAAATAGTGCTATTTGTTGTCTAATATGTGAAATAAAGGAAATACATGCAAAGTGCAGGGCAGGTGTTGTAAAGAGTGAATTGAGGGGGGAGGGACAAGATAGAATGTGTGTGATATACTTTCAGTGAAAAGAAAAAACAAAAACAACCAAACAGAAGATGAATTTTTCTTGAATGAATGAAGATGCCTTGCATTAGCAACTGGGGGGGGGGGGGGGGGCAGTCTTTATTAGTGGTTGAAATGGAACATATTCCAGCTTTACAAAACAAAAGCAAAATTAAGAGGGAGGGGGGGGGACTGAATGAAGGGAGGAATGGGTTGAGCTTCCTGCCCCATTTGATTTTTATCCTAGCTAGTAGACAGGATTTTTTCATATTGGCTCCTAACACTTTTTTCTGGGTTTCTTACTGGTAAAGCTTTACTTCAAAGGTGTTTTTGTATTTTTAAAAACTTAAAGGTAAGTTGTTCACAAATAAAAATTAATTAATAACTGAAGTTTCTCATTTTTTTTTTAAATCAAAAAAACCCGATTTAAATAAAAAAAAATCTGATTTAAATCAAAAAAATCCGATTTTTGTGATTTAAAAAAAAAAATCATTGATTTTTTTACACCCTGCTTTTAGTACTTACATACACCCAATGTGTGTGTATAACGTCTTAACACACACAATGTATAGAAAATATGTTAAGCGGATCCTAAATTTCTTTTTTATTTTTTCTATTTTCATTTTTTTTTACGCTGCCAAAAATATTGTGGTATTGTTTTTTTTTTCTCTTTTGTTTCTTTAAATTTATAGCAGCAGAGCTGGATTTACCTACAAGCTAAACAAACAAGTTTCCTCGCTTTGTTAGGGTCCCCAAATCCCTCCCCAAAAAATGCATGACTCTTTCCTGACAAAAAAAAAAAAAAAAAAAACTTGAAAAATTATTTAGTCGGGGATCCCTGATAGAGATCTCACTGTTGATAACTAGCAAGCTAATTTACCGTCAGTATCTTCATTTAAATGATATTACAACAATTCTTGATTGTGGTGGGTAGCAGGGATAAAATGATCGACTCCTACAGATTACTATATTGTAGTCAAGATAACTTTAAAATTAAAAGTTTAGCTTGACACTAATCCACTGATTATACATTTTGTAGCACTTTCTGGATCCCCCCCCCCCGCCCATGTGTGAGAAAAAATGTTACTGTGACACATTTTTTCAATTACTTTTACTTCTGTGCAAAGAAAAATTTATCTTCCTTTTTCTTAAAATAACATTCTAGATCCCTTAAAAATTAATCACCAACTTTTTCGTAATATTATTTTAATTAAGTAAATTACTTTTCCTTCACTCATAGCAAAGTAAGATGAAATTAGTATACATGCACATCTTTTATTCAATGAACTTTTTTTTTATTATTTTGAAAACCAGGCCTTTATACAGATTTTTTCCTTCTGGCTTTAATGACAAGCCTAATCATATATTTGTCTCCTCTTAAATTTATGTTTTTTTAATGAAAATTCAAAAGCAAATAAATATGTACTTGGAAGAAACTACTTTTGTCCAGTTTTTTATTTATTTATTTATTTATTTTTTTCAGGCTTTAATGCCTCATTCACAGTTGAAGGTCTAAGCAAGTGCCCTCAAAAAGTGCAATCAATTGAAGAGAAAGATACATTTAAAATATATCATTGCTTCAAAATAAAAATAACTTAAAACAAGGTACTGGTCTTGATAAAATGAATGCAGCAGATGGGGAGGAGTCAAGAAAAATAACTAATTTACACAAAAGCAGTTCTCAATCTCGCTGCCATAAAGTGCTAGAAAATGTATAATCAGTGGATTAGTGTCAAGCTAAACTGAGCCAATATTTAGAAAAGTGCCAATTTGAAGTTGGAGTTTTCTGAAAAAAAAATTTTTTTGCAGAAAAAAACTAATATTGGATTTTAAGTCTTAATTGGATCTAAATGCAAGAAAATAAAAGGGGGGAGGTCAAGGAAGTTATTTACCCCCTCCTTAGATTACTCACTTTTAAGCCGTTACAGATCTGATGAATGTTACAGATCTGATGTTAATATGAGCTACATATTTGAGTTTATGCTTTCAGTCTTCGTTAACATCTCTAAATATGATATCATGTCCTTGTACTTTTAACATAGAATTAAGATAATTATATTAAAATATATATATTAGGCTAAAAAATCAAATTTCATTATAAAAAAGCATTTCTTGGAAATAAAAATGAGCGATAAGGTTTTTAGATAAAATAAATTATGAGATTACCAAATTCAAGCTAATAAAACATTTGTTTTGTTTTAAAACAACACACAACTTCAACTTTTTCAACACACAACTCTGCTGCTTGCTTTTCTTTAATTAGTTGCAGGAAATTTAAATTCTTGATCAGAAATTCAAATTTAGCATGCTAGTTATTATCTAGCTATTTAGCGAAGTTATGAGAAATTGAAGCACCAAAAAAATAAATAAATAAATAAAATAATAATAATTAATTAACTTAATTTCTGCAGTGTCAATTTTTCTTATTTTACTAACTTCTATTGTTAGGTCATACAAATCACAAATGAAGCAATTGTACTAAAACTCATTGCTTTTCATTTTTTAAGAACAAAAATATTCAATATATATGGCTAAAACCTATGATTTTTGCTTTTTATAATTCTGAAACGTGTGAGTTAGTTCTGAACATATTCGCTGTTTTTCAATGTTACCGCTCTGACTGTTACCGATCTGACAAACTAACAAAGTTTTGTTTTTATTTCCGAGTCGATCGCACTAAACCAAAATCAAACACGTGGTTTTTTCACTTGTAATAAAGGACTATACTTATATATAAAATAATTTTTAAAATAATAAAAACTGCGCATTTTAGAGCTTGTTACCGATCTGATGACTCAAATGACACACATTTTATAAAATTACTATAAAAAATCTTACCTACAATTATAGATGTAGAAATGCAAATTTTTAATTACGATGCGAATTTTTAATTACGTGGTATAGGTGCAGGAAATGATTTTGGTTGCCTAAACATAGATCGGAAGTTATTGTTACCACTCTGACGGTGGAACTTGGGACACGCTTATTTCGCATCAGCTAGAAAATCAGAAATCGATTAAAACAAAAATGAAGTAAAATATTAACAAAGGGGTAAAAATAGAATCGTTTTTTGTGCAAGTGCGTTTTTTTGGGAAGTTAGAAAGTGCGCATGACCTGTTTGCATGCTAAGTTTTGCTACTGGGGACACGTTACCGATCTGATTTTTGATGTATAAAAACAATATTTTCTGAAGAAAAAAAAAATTTTTTTTTGATGTTATTAGATGAAATGAAAGCAGAACCTTATCTTCTTTCTGGGGAAAATTATTTTTTTAACCAGTTATTGAAATACTAGTGAAAATTCACTTGGGACTCAAATTGGCACTTTTCTAAATATTAGCTCAACTTTTAATTTTAAAGTTGTCTCGACTACAATCTAGTAATCTGTAGGAGTCAATTGTTGTATGAAAGTATTAAATTTCATGATATCGTATTTCCAGAATTCCTCTAGTTTAAACTATTTCGACTGAAAAAAAATCTTTAACATTAATTTTTATGAGTTTGAGTTGTATATTCAACATACTTCATGTTTATATTTTTGTTGTAATTGATGACAATTCTGTTTTTAAATAGGAGGAAGAGTATTTGTATGATGTTTTACGTTTTTCTCTTTTAGAATAAGAAGGGGGGGGGGGGGGGTAGAATCCCTCAAATACCCATAACTATTTTTGTGGGATAAATTAGAGTACATATACATGATCATGTAAAAAAAAATGATGATTTTTAAAGACGACACTCATGTTGAAATTTAAAATTTTGACAAAGCTTTTTTTTGACAAAAAAAATTCAAAATTTTCAGTTTTGAAATTTTTAAAAAAAATTCATGTAGACTAAGACTATTGTAGTAGTTTTTATTTACATGCTCAAAGTCTTCACATTTTCTGTAAAAAAAAATTAAAAAGATTAAACCATTAGTTACCCAGGTACAATTTTTTTTTCATAAACAACATTAGCTCAGTTTACGTGTCTCGAAAATGACAAAACATGTAAAATCGCAAAATTTCAACAGGTTATAAAATCAAAACGCATCGAATTAGAAAGGAAAAAAATTTAGGGGGTTGCTTATGACCACAAAGGAAGGAAGTATACCAAGTTTCATCAAAATCCGAGATGGTGGGTGTTAAAATCCCATTTTTGTGGTTGATTTGACGTGGAATGACCCACTAACTATTGTTTTTTTTTTTTAAATTAAACATTAAGAAAATTATTAACATTAGTTTAAAAATATTCGTCCTACAAAATGTATGGTTTAATCTGAGTCCCCTCCTCCCAGCAAGTATCGATTATGAGATCATCAAGAATAATATTAACTACTTGATTTTTTTACTTTTGCTTTTTTCGTTAATATTTATATAATTTAACAGTCACATTGTCCCTCAAATTTCGTGGTTCGTTATTGCGGTACTCCAATTGAATACACATTTTCAATTCGTGCTAGTAGAAATAAATTTATTTTTAACAATTTGGTATTACGGCTGAGCCTTCTCAGTACGCATGCCTAGAGTATATTAGTAATTCTCCATAAATATCGACCATAATCCGGCAAAAAAAAATTCATTCGACTGCGTGTTTGTCTTCAATAAATAATTTCATCATTTCTTTTAATGCTCCAAAATAATAATGGGGTGTATTTTGTGTAATTTGCTTTATGAAAACCCTACTTTTCGACAGAAAAGAGATGTCAAGAAATTTAATGAAGACATTTGTCTTTCTTGAAGACTTTTTCATCTGCTCGAAAGCATTATCAACACTTTACGGGCAGTCCATCCTTTGAAGAACTATCTTCTGACTTACAAGGTACCCTATCACATTTTTCTTTGTTAATTAATTCTTCGGAAATTTCTTTATTTTTTAAAAAGTTATTACGGAGTCATATCACTTATGGGTCATTCCATATCAAGTGATCCAACGTTTTTTACCTTACATTTTTGTATTTCTTTCTTTTTTGGCTCATCAATTGTACCTCTTGAGGTAATCAAAAGTCTCAATTTTTAGATTTTTATCTCTATTATTTTTTCATTTATGAGACTTTGAACTTTGGAAAAACCCTCGTTTTTCCATGGATAAGGGAACATAAAAGGGACCATAACTCGGCACCAAATATAGATAGAACGATTTGGTAAATGGCATTTTAAAGTACGTTAGTTGCCGCTTAATTTGATATGCAACATGACTAATTTGATAAAAAATTTCTTTTTCAAAAAATGAAATTTAAATTTCAAATTTAAATTTCTCAAAAAACATATAATGAATTTTTTTCAAAAAATTCTCAAAAATTCTTGCGTATTTTATCTATGTTTGTACAAATTTTTAGATTGGGATCTCAATGGGATCATATTTTTTTGAATTTTTGAATAAAACTGTATAGGAAAAAAATGATATTTTTTAGATTCTATTTATTTAAATACTAAGTTATCTTGCTTGTGATGGTCTAAAAAGTAGTAAACAAACATGAATATGTTTAAAGTGAGCTGGCATGAGCTTATAGATTTGTCAGGTTCACCCCCTCACCCCTTCCTCCCCCGCACAACCACTCTTTTTTAATTCAAAACTGTTCAAAATGTTAAAAAAACTCTTTGATACAAAATGAATAGTAAACTTATTTAAAGTTGGTAAATGGGTTTCCTTATAACTAGACGAAGTATCCCCTCCTCCACCCAAATATACCATTAACGCTGTACTATTATGACATCTAACCTGGGGATTGAATTGACTATTATTTTTACTCTAGGTAAGTGAGCTAGCATTAACTTGTAAATTGGTCAGCTCCCCCTCCCTTCCTTCCCGACCCAACCATTTTTCCCCCAAACTGTTTCAAATGCTAAAAAAAAAAACCTTTTTGATACAAAATGAACAGTAAACTTATTTAAAGTTGGTAAATGGGTTTCCTTATAACAAGGCAAAGTAAAACCCTTCCCCCACCCAAATATACCATTAACGCTACACTAATATGACGTCTCACCTGGGGATTGATTTGAGGATTATTTTCCCCCTAGGTATATATTGTTTTTCAGACGAAGTGTTTCTTTTTTCAATCCGACCTTCACAAAGTGTACTTCCATTCAATATCTGAATTTAAACTTATGATTCATTTCATCCCCTCCCCCAGCACCAATCTTCAATTTTGGAGGAAGAAAAGAAACGGTTCGCCCCAAGATCATAGCAAACAGCAAAATAGCACTGTTTCCCCTTGTTCTCATAATGTTTTCCCATTATTTTCACACAAAACTGAAAAGAAATCAAAGTATCAGGTTATATGTCAGTCCCCATCACTGTCTTTCCTTTCTCTTATTGGACAAAGCTCATGAGCTAATAGGAAAGAGTAACAAACAGAACAAACTGAAACACTACCAGACATCAGTAGAGACTAAGGCTTTGAAATGGGGTTAGGCGGGATGATAAAAAAATAAAAGTTTGGAGCGGGAAGGTAGGAAAAGGGGAGGAGCAATCTGTACAGAAGTTAAACAACATGAGAGGTTATGATCAAAAAAGCAGTGTTTGTTTAATATAAGTATATAGATATATCTTGCTGCATTACTTTCCTTTACAACAAAATGAAAAAGAACACAAACAATTAAAAAAATTAAATAACAGCTGCACACTAGATAATGTGGGAAGATAGTTATGGGGACACAGACATATGATCTGATATTTTGATTTATTTTCAGTTTTGTGCGAAAAGAATAGAAAAAACGATGAGAACAAGGAGAAACAGTGCTATTTTGCTGTTTGCTATGATCTTGGGGCGACCCATTTATTTCCTCCCTTCAAAATTGAAGATTGGTGCTGGGGTAGGAGATGAAATGAATCATAAAGTTAAATTTCAGATATTGAATGGAAGTACACTTTGAAGTTCGGATCGAAAAGAAACACTTCGTCTGCAAAACAATATATATACCTAGGGTGAAAATAATCCTCAATTCAATCCCGAGGTTGGACGTCATATTAGTATAGTGTGAATGGTATATTTGGGTGGGGAGGGGGATACTTCGTCTAGTTATAAGGGAACCCATTTACCAACTTTAAATAAGTTTACTATTCATTTTGTATCAAAGAGTTTTTTTTAAAACATTTTGAACAGTTTTGAATAAAAAAAGAGTGGTTGTGCGGGGGAGGGAGGGGGAGGGGGTGAACCTGACAAATCTATAAGCTCATGCCAGCTCACTTTAAACATATTCATGTTTATTTACTACTTTTTAGACCATCACAAGCCAGACAACTTAGTATTTAAATAAATAGAATCTAAAAAATATCATTTTTTTCCTATACAGTTTTATTCAAAAATTCAAAAAAATATGATCCCATTGAGATCCCAATCTAAAAATTTGTACAAACATAGATAAAATACACAAGAATTATTGAGAATTTTTTGAAAAAAATTCATTATGTTTTTTGAGAAATTTAAATTCTAAATTTAAATTTCATTTTTTGAAAAAGAAAATTTTTATCAAATTAGTCATGTTGCATATCAAATTAAGCGGCAACTAACGTACTTTAAAATGGGGTCATTCCATGTCAAGTGTACAAGGCGTCCCCACTCAACCCCTCCGATTTTGATGAAATTGTTTTTGGATGTACATATAAGACTTGCATGAAACCATACCAAATTATAGCTCTATAAGCCTTATGGTTTAGCCAAAAAAAATTATTGAAAAAAGGCCTCTTTTTCGTGTCTTGAAAAAAATGAGAGTGATAAGAAAAATGATTTGATCATTATGTTTTTCTGTTCTGAAGTGTAATATTAGTATTCTATTATTCAGTTAGAGCAGGAATCATTGTGACAATCAATTCAACAATGATGTCGATCATTGTAAAATTGGGTAGCTCCTTGTAAATGATTTTATTGTACCTTATTATATACGCCCTTCTCAAAATTTTCCTTATGAAAGAAATATAAGTGTTTAGCTCAGAAGTAATATAAATTGCAATGAGATTTATGGCAAATTAAAGATGCAGCAAATTTTAGAAAGAGTTATTGCAGAAGTAATATCAAGTAGTAAATTGATTTTAAAAGGAGAGAGAGAGAGAAAGAAAGAGAATTTTCCAACATTATATTAGAATAATTATTATGTTATATTGAAAAAACTAGCCCCCCCCCCACTAAAGATATTGAAAATTGATTTGTGTTTTGTTTTAGGCTAACTTCTTATAGTTAGTTCAAGTACGAGTCTCGTAGTTGAGTTTAATTCTATGCTATGTCTACTCAATTATAATCGACATTTTTGTTAATGACTCATTAAAATTATTTTGCACACATTCAAATTTCCCCACTGGTACGTCTAGCTTTTTAAAAACGTACATACCAAACCTTAGTCATCAATACATAGAAGCGACTATTTTATCTTTCACGTCAAGACAGGCCCGTCATTTGGGAAGTCAGGACGGGAGTTCAATGCCCCCCCCCCCTTGGGTTTTAGGAAATTAATGTATTTACGTATAAATGGGTGTGGCTTTTGCTGTTTTTTTTTGGAAAACATACATTGAATATATACCCTTTGCCCCCCCCCCCCCCCGGCAAATTTTGAAATGACAGGCATGCGTTAGGAAAATGGGGGTCAATAACAGGGAAATACGAACTTACACAATAATTAATATTAAACCTTTTCCTCTTAATATCCATGAAGAAAAATTATTATGCAATGGTAAAAATGTAGTTTTATTCATGTTATCATTGTGTTTTTTTTTCTTCATTTTTATTTGTGACAAAGGTTTCATATTAAAGTCAAGGTTGTAAAAATTCAACCTTTAGACTTCATCTCTCAATCCCCCTTCCCATAAGGCTGTCCTGTATTTACAATTCTTAAATCTGGCAACCCTGGTGTGAAGCGACATCCGTGACACTGTTCTTGAACATAAATTCGAGTAGAATGTAAACGCCTTGACAGGAAAACGGCAATTACTTTCATCGTTCTCTGAGTTCAGATAAACATACGTTGATCTTTCCACTGAACCGGATTCCCTTACATACGAAAACTTAGGGGTCATGCTGTCCTGTAGAGTCCGAAATATCTTGTAATTTGTGTAACATAGCTGTAAATAGTTGTGAAATTAAAAATGTTAGAATATGGCCACTTTTTTCCTTATAAATAGCATAAAGCATTAGTTGTCCGAATGGGAATGGCCAAGATTACATTTTTGAATTATACTTGTTTTATTTTTCTCGATAGACTTTCATAGTACATGTTATACTTATGTTTGCAGAATATTATTCATTTATTGTTTATAGATTTTTTCATGTGTTTAGCTTCTTGTTCAATACATACTTAAAGTAGTTTTATTTAAAGAATAATTCTACTGGTTAATTCGCAAAATTTGGCCAATATAAATAAAATGGAAAACTCATATTTTTGCATTCTTGTTCACAAATTCTGGAATTTAAGTATATTTTGTCATGCGAATAGCAGCTGTGAGGTTTATTTTTTAATACATTATTCAGTTGTTTGCACTTTTTGAACTATTTGTTTTGTTTTTACTCAGAACACTTTCATACTACACGTTATGTAAAATTCTTGCAGAAAAGTACATTTATCTAATATTAATAAATTTATTCGCCATAGTTCCTTGTTTAAAGTATGCTTAAAAAATACACTCAGGCACATTGAAAATAGCGACCCAAGAAGAAATCGTCGGATTGATCAGCGACTGCGTCTACAGTGGTGCCAAGCCAGATCAATGTGGAATGTCACAGATTGGCAAAAAGTTATGTTTAGTGATGAGTCTCGGTTTGTTTTAGGGACTGATGATAACCGTGTACGGGTGTGGAGGCGCCCAGGTGAGCGGTACAATTCCTCCCACACTGTTCTACGTCACACTGCCCGCACAGCTGGTGTAATGGTCTGGGGGGGCATATTCTATGATAGCCGGTCCAATCTAATTGTGATGCGTGGAAACTTAACCGGCCAACGTTACGTTGATGATATTCTTCGACCCCATGTAGGACCTTTCCTAAATGGTCTCCCTGGGGCAATTTGCCAACAAGATAATGCTCGTCCGCATACAGCAAGAGTTGCTCAAGACTTCTTACGTCATTTTCAGACTATTTTATGGCCGGCCCGCTCCCCCAACTTATCCCCTCTAGAGCATGTGTGGGATCAGCTAAAACGTCAGATGCCATCGTGTCACTCTAAGTGTGATTTGGAGTTGGCTGTTACAAATTTGTGGGCCCATCTGCCTCAGGACAACATCAGGCGTCTAATCAACTCAATGCCGGACCGTGTGGCGGCATGTATTGCAGCTAGAGGTGGTCCAACGCGCTATTGAAGTTGCTCTGTATTTGTGTCCTCGCACACCCTGTATTCGTTCAATTGTCTTGATTTTGAGATCAAGTGAATCTCTCATCTGTATCATTATGTGTATTAAATTTCATTTCAATCCGATGCTTTCTTCTTGGGTCGCTATTTTCAATGTGCCTGAGTGTAATAATTTGAAAATTATTCTTTTTCGCTGATTAATCAGTCAAATTTAATTGATTATAAATGATCGGCAAATCAGCTGATTAGTCAGTGCATTCCTATTATTATGTTAAAATTAAACTTCCAAAGATTATAGAATTACAATCTAAGGGACCAAGTTGCCTTTCTAAAAAATTGCAAATCCAATCCCAGCAAACTTTTTCCAGAAGATAGTTTAGGAGTATTATTTAAAAACTTTTTGCATTGTCCCCCCTCTCCCCTCCCCCCTGCCAGAAAAAAAGTTAATGACAAGCCTGCCCTATAGCCCCACTCATACTACAAAAACATTGATTAAAATTAAAAAATATTTATGTGTGCTGCAGGAGACCTTAAAATTTAATTTTCTTTAAAAAATGTTTTTTTGTATACATTTTTTAAAAATTAATGATAAATTCTATGCAAGCTGGAAAAAATATAAACATATAAAGTATGTAATTAGCGTTAAAATAGAAGTTTTTGCCTTCTTGTGCAGTATTCAAATCTCCCACATATGGATTTTTTCGATTTGAATGTATTGTTTTTCTGTAATTTATCTGCAAATGATGATTTGAAAGTGTGTAGTCCATGCCAGGGGTTCACGGTGCTATCCTGCCAAACATAAAAAGTAAATAAAATTGAAGGTATAGTAGAGTAACAATATTTTAATTCAAAACGAAAGTACATTTATAGGGAATTAAAAAAACTCTTGTTTATGGTATACGCAGGGAGTAACAATTCTTCCAAATCCCTCAATTTTAATACACATTTCCAATTTTGAAATAGTAGTTCGTCTGGTATATTATATTGTGGTATGATATACTGTATGGCATAGATGGTATGCTATGATGCAATCCTATCAGTTTTCTTGTTTTATAAGAATTGACATTGTATTTCTAAGAAACAATGGGTAATTTACCTTCCTGATCTAAGGGCCAAAGGTATCAATGTGGGAAGTGGAGATAAGTAAATACACTACACATTTATTCATTTTGTGTAAAAAACCGAACTAGAGCTCTGAAATATATACAGAACAATGAATAAATAAATTTAAAGAGGAGAAAATCGTAAAAACATATGAGGAAAAATGTTTTAAATGTATCAAATATTTTTTTTTTTTTTTTGTGGGAACGGGGCGTTCTGGACTTTTGGAATCTCTGTTGTACACTAATAATTTTTAACTTGATATTTTCTAACTTTATCTGTAATTGTTAAAAAAATGAATAGAAAAATCAATTTTTTGACGAAATTATACATTTTACACCTTGTGCTAGAGATGTAAATATTTTTTGATTCGGAAAAATGTTTTCCTGGTACAGGTAGAGAGGGCAAGAGGCAAGTTTTTGTCAACTTAAAATTTCGAGTTTCCAAAAAAAAAAAAAAACCTTTATTTGCTGTTGTGCACAAGTGCTGGCTTACCCTTGCAATATAAGTCAGATTGGCGTACCATTGTTAAAATTATATGAAACTTTTGTTACAATTGTTTTGATATAAAAGGAAAAAAAAAAGGAAGGTGGTCGACGAAAAAAATACTTTGATTTTTTAGGACGCCTCTATGCAAATTTTATTGGGAAACAACTTTTTGTAAAAACATTATTTTTTCAAAGCCAGGTGTTACCTCCGCCCACGGACCCTCCTATTTTACGGCTTTGCTTATCAGTAAGTGGGGTGCATTGCTATGAAGGAAAATCTTTTCTTAGAATTTAACATTAAGCCCCCTTATCATTCTCTATTACACAACAATGACATTATATGAAAATTTATTTGAATATCACTAAAATTTCCGAAACTCTGGCTGGTTTATATTTTAACCTGAATTTCTCGTTTTTCAACTTCAGAAGTTAAATAACAAGAAAACAATAAGCATGCTGTGGAAATTTTCTTTAATTTTAATAATACAATCTAAACTACTTAGTATCTGTCTGTAATGGCTGTATTGTTCAACAAATGGGATATTTTCCCATTTTGGGGGGATGGGATATTTCCCCTACATTCACTGGAGCGTCTATTATATGCCGAATAATGATGATTTATTCCTGTTTAGTCTTGTGTATATCATTCTGTACTGGCCATATCTAGTAATACAAGTCTAAGTACTTAATAATTTCTATTTTACTTCCCAAATAAATGTTCAGTGGTTTTTTTTTTCCCTGTAAGTATGCGTATCATACCAGAACTTCCATCCACTTCGCTGATCACTTGCCCAACCTATTCTTCATCCAAAGTACAGCAATCATTTCATTCTCAGGTATGTCCTTTAATAGTAGTGGGTCATTTGAATATTCTGTATTTGTAGCACATTCATAATTGCCCCTCAATACATGGAGTTTGTCTGGAGACAGCAATAAATTCCCAATCCACCCGAAAACGTAATATAACCGAAATCATAAAAAAACAAAGATTTATTTGATGTTCAGGAAATTTAGTTCGTCATCAAATTGGAACAACTTTCTTAGTTAAAACAATAACAGAAATGTAGCTTAAAAAATTTTATTTCAAGGTTTAGGTGAAATATTTGACGCAAACTCTCATGGGGAAGTTGTACTCAGAATCTATAATTAATAGGGCCTCTGATAGACTCTCCATCTTGAAGGGCCTAATGGGAAGTAAATGGGGATGTTCTAGGTCAACTCTCAACATCACATACAAAACGTTTGTTTTGTAATTAACTACCTCTCTGCTGTGAACCTTTGATATGTGCTTCAAATTAAGTCCAGCATAGGCGTAGGGTGACCAAAAGTTTTTTTTTTTCACGGGTCAAAAATTTCAGAAGTGAATGTGGAGCTTTTGACAGCTCCCCCCCTCAAAGATTTTTCACAAAGCTTTTTCGGAAGAGAAATATTCGCTCTTACTGTTCCAATGAATTGAACGTACAATTTCTTCTTCCTTTTTCATTTTTTCTTTAGTAGCCAGTTACCGCCTTGAATTAACGGAGGTTTGGACTATTACAAGTATACTGCCCTTAGTCAAGACTAATTTTTCGGCAGCAAAACAGGAAATTTTTCATTTTGTGTGTATTTTTTCCCTGATTAAGTCCCCCATGTTTTTTCTTGTTTTTTAATGCTGGGTCATTCCATGTCAAGTGTCCCAAATTTTGAGAAAGTCTCCATTCGACCCCCTCCAATTTTTATGATTTTTTTTTTCGGGTGCACAGATAGGACTTGCATGAAGCCATACCAAATTATAGCTCCCTAAGCTCCAATCTAAATTATTTTGTAAAGGCCTCTTTTTCGTGTCGCGAAAAAAGACTAAATCGTCAAGTTTGTGCTTTTATTGCTCACGACCTAAGATGATTATTAGGCTCAAATTTGGTGAGATTCTGATCACTGTTTAGGGTAGAATAGCCTACTTATGTAACTACTTGTGTAGCCTACTTGTGTTTAGGGTAGAACAGCCTACTTTAGGGTAGTTCAAAAAATTTATTTTTTTTTTCGCTACGGACCAAGGCGCACCCTACTTTTTTTACATTTATGTATAAGATCACTCCCCTAAAATTTCAGCTCCCCACTCTTAATGGAAGATGATGCTCAAACACCCTTCTTTTTTACGCTTTTTCGTAATTTTCACAATTTTTGAGTTTTTCAGACTAGAAACCATTTTCTTGGATGAGATTTTTTTTCAATTATTCTCATTTTCCAACGCATAAATATTAGCTTAAATAATTGGAAAGTTTCTTAATTGTTTGAATCTATATAGCAACCCCTTTGATACAATCGATTATTTAGTAGATCGCAGCACACAATGTAGATTGCTGTACTACATGTTGTGCTATGATTTTCAAAACTTACGCTTGCCAAAATAGGGTTGTGGAAGAGCGATGCCAAATGTTTTTTATGTTTTTAAAGTAGTGGGATGCAGAGAAAAAAATTGCAAGATTTAAAGTTTTAAACTAATAGTGCTAACAGTATCACAAGAAGAATGAATTAAATTATAAAAACTAATTGCACAAAATAAACTGTTGTGTAGCTAGTCTGGCATAGAACTAACCTGAAATTTAGGCAAAGATATTTACTTCATGCTTACTTTGACCATCATATTCCTCACAAGTTCTATTCTTTTTAAAAACTTTAAAGCGAAAAAATGTTTGGCAAAGAATTAAACAAACAAAGAAAAAAAAAATGTTGCACATAGAACTTAAATACTTTGACAAGTCTGAAACTTCAACTGTAAGCTTTTTACAAATCTACAGATCAGTGGCGTACTCAGGAGGGTGGGCTGATAGGGCTGCAGCCCCCTCCGAAATTTTTAAAATGATTTTTTTGCATTTAAGCTTTAATAAATTGTTTTTTCTTTCTTACTTTTCAAAGTCGCAATATCCGAAAGAGTTTTCCGATAAAATAATTCGGTATAAGATAAAACGAAAAGAAAATAAGAGAAATGTGAATTTTTTTTTTAAGTTTTGACGCGTCTATTTTACTGTATTACTGTTATATTTATGATTATTTTACGAAATTCAATTTTGTTCAGTTTTATTGCAAATATATGTTTCAGAAACACAGATTAATGCTTGTTCATTCATATCTCTTTTGTCAATATATTTAAACAGATGTGATTGAAGTATTAGGAACAATAGTAAAATGATCGATATTGAAGCACAAATTGCAATACATATGCAAGCATGTGATTCAAGAACATCTGTCAGTAAAACAAAAAAAAATCCAAACTTTATTTTTATCATTTTCTGTTTTCGTCAAAATGTTTTTTCTTTTTTATAGCAATTATATAACTATTAAAAAAAAGATGCATTTTTATCATATTAAATTAGTATTGATATCACAAATTCGAAACATTCACTTCTTTTAATTATTTATGTCGTGCCCCCCCCCCCCATCTCCAAGAGTTTCGCTTCAGCCACCCCCCTGAAACTATTTGTCTGTGTACGCCGCTGCTACAGATAAATCTATGATCACTCTTGCTGATTAGAAAGAGATAATCTCTTATATGCCTCAAAATATTTATGTTCCTACATATGAAAGATTTTTCATTTGATCATGAGAAAATAAAACCTAGGTACAACGCTTTTTATAGTTTCAGCGCCTTTTTGTACAGTAAAACAAGTAGATTGAACATTGATAGATGCTCCATTTGCTATTAAAACTTCTGGGAATGTCTGAACTTGGAAAAAACCTTATTTGATATGAGAGCTAATATTTAGAAAAGTGCCAATTTGAGTCCCAAGTGAATTTTCACTAGTATTTCAATAACTAGTTAAAAAAATAATTTTCCCCAGAAAGAAGACAAGGTTCTGCTTTCATTTCATCTAATAACATCAGAAATTTTTTTTTTTTTTTTCTTCAGAAAATATTGCTTTTATACATCAAAAATCAGATCGGTAACGTGTCCCCAGTAGCAAAGCTTAGCATGCAAACAGGTCATGCGCACTTTCTAACTTCCCAAAAAAACGCACTTGCACGAAAAACGATTCTATTTTTACCCCTTTGTTAATATTTTACTTCATTTTTGTTTTAATCGATTTCTGATTTTCTAGCCGATGCGAAATAAGCGTGTCCCAAGTTCCGCCGTCAGAGTGGTAACAATAACTTCCGATCTATGTTTAGGCTCCCAAAATCATTTCCTGCACCTATACCACGTGATACTGAGTACCTGGTGGGATGTTTTATCGAATCGTAATTAAAAATTTGCATTTCTGCATCTAACACCCGAATGCAAGTGAAACACCCATCACAACTTGCAAATCGCAAATATTTGCGAGTTGCGAGTGAGCTGCGATTCGTACCTAATGCATGTGTAACAAGATCGTAGATTTGCAAATCGTGACGTCAGCTCTCGACTGCTCGGATATCCTAACCGATAAAAACAACTCTCAGCCAATGAGAGCGAAGGGTGAGGCCATGACAGCTGCTACCTCGCCGTCCGAGAAGAGAAAATAAACAAATCCGCGAAATAGTACTACACCAAACAATAATTTAAAATGGGGGAAAATTATACAGCGTAGTTTCCCCAAAAAAAAACGCCTGTGAATAATAGTTTTTTTCCCCCATGTCAGAAAAATAAAAATTTCTAGAAAATAGACAAGTTTTTCATAAAATGGGATAGAAATAAAGAGAAATTTGTGTTTGTGCACATAATATCCATATCTTATTAATCAAATTCCTTCAAATATATCTTTGTTTCACAATTGGTTATTGAACTGCAAATATGCATAAATCGTGTATTATAAAAAATAAATCAGTAAATGAACGAAAAATAGTAAACAGTATTTTTGTCAAAACAAAAAGATAAAAAGCGTTTTTTTTTTTTTTTGCAAAGCAAAATTAATTTAATTTGATGTTTTAACATTAAAATAGGAAAACTCTGCTTTTCTTTGAACTTTGGATGTTAATAAAACAGTTCAATAATATTTATCTAATGTCTCAAAAAATAGTATTTATAATATACATTTGCGTATATGGTCTAAATATTTATAAAAATACACAGAATAGAAACAGAATAAACACAAACAGTAATTTAGTGAAGCATTTTATTCAAAACATGTTTGAACTTCTGCAGAAATCAATAAAGGAAAACTTTAAAATGTTAGTAAAATGAAACAATTCTTTTATACAAAACAGACTATTGTGAATTTTCAGATATGCAGAATACAAAATATTTTAAGTTGTATTTTAGCTATATTCCAAAAATACAGCAATCATTTAAAGTTCCAGCATAAATCCTATCTGTGAGTTTTATCATATTTCTATTGCAGCAAGAGGAAAAAAACATAATAATAATAAATTTCTCTACTTATTCAGTAATTTCGTTACCCGATTAAGCAGGGCCGACAGTACTACAGTACAAATCAATTTGTAATGAACATAAAATAAAATGCAACAATTTAGTTTGACTATTAGATAATATCAAACAAAATAAATATTAAAATATGCAATTACTCGAGCATTACTACTTTGATTTGAATTTTTTTAGCTTGCGCTCTTTGTAAATTTACCATATTTTTGTCATTTAAAACTTTAAATTTTTCAAACAAATGTTGCTGAAAATGCAGATAATTTTGTTAATTGAATCAAATAACTCCGTTCCACACAAATCATTTTTCTTGCAAAGAAAACAGATCAGAATTGGTCAAGTAAAATTTAAAAACATTAACGAGAACTTTATGCTGTTGCATGTTGCACTTTTGAAACTTTTCTTCAAAATTAGGAGAATTTCTTTGAAAATGCTATACATGTGTATAAGCACATTTAGAATAAGCCTTGATGGTTTTTTCAACCCGCCTGTTTAAAATACTGATAAAAGAGTCTGAGTTGCTATCTGATATTGGTGATAGGTCATTTGGCTCTATCATAATGTTGTGATTTGAAACGTAAATTCCCAAACACGTATTAAAGGAGATGTTCAATTTAAATACACAATACCCAGCTACATAAGTTAAGACTTCAACTTCGTCCACACTCACATCAACACTTAGGTCACCTAAAACGTCGCAACAGTCACTAATGTCGATTTCCTCAACATCACTTGATATTGATATTGCATCGCTAAAGCTTTTAATTGAAATTTGGCCCAGTTTAAAAGAGTTAAGCCTCAGAATACTTTTGATTCTGAGCTTCCTATCACTTTCAATAATGTCAATTACTGAAACATGGTAATTGCTTCCAGACATTTGGCGGTAAATTCCAAATCGGGATTCTAAATAATCTGTTTGAAATTTTCCTGTGAGCACATAAGAATTTCCCTGCTGGAGCAAATGCTTTATAAGGGACAACATGCATTTAGTTGTCTGAGAAAGCGCATAAAAAGTTTCCTCGCTTAACTGTAGCCTCCCAGTTTTAAAAAATATTCTGCTGCCCATACATTTGAAGAGCAGCTTGTGTACTTGCATCAAATACATTGAGGGCCAAGTTTACGTTTTGTTTTTCAATGTTCGTTGGATAAACAGTTTTAAATGTCAACTTGTAAGCATATTTCATAATAGAGTTTCTCTCTGTTAAAAACTATCCTTAAAAAAGAAAATTTTACAAAAAGTCTTTGTAAAGTCGTTAAACTCTGGACATAGAAATGTTTTCTCAGAATCTATCTGATTCAACAAGTTATTTCTTATTGACTTCATGATTTGCACCGAGTCAAATAATAAAAACTAAGGTTATGAATCATCAAAAGGATTTTTTATGCAGATATTTTAATTTCCCTCAAGTCGAAGATTCTGGGACATGTTCTTATTAATTCTGTTGTTGTCAGATATTAACGACAAAACTTTAAAATTTGTTTGACTTAATATTGACAGAGCACTTCATGTTAATTCCGTCAGATCTGTTGCATTCATGTGTTTCACAGGAATTAAACCAATAATATCTTTATAATTGCTGACCCTTTTCAAACAGTAACAGTAACAACAAATATTACCCAGGCCTGGGGCGAAGCCCCACTTACCTGACTTCGTGGATGTTGAGGAGTAGAAAAAAGTGCCTAAGCACACAGTAAGGATGGGGGGGTGGGAGAAAAAAGTCACGACCTCCTGAGGGCGACAAGGACGCTGAGTACTTCTTGCATCTGTTGCTGCTGGGCTTGAAAGGTGATCATAAGTTTTATTTATCATTTGGAGAAGTTGGTCGGAGGTAGCCTTGGATTGCTCGTTTCCTAACTGATGTAGGGCAACTGGTCTAGGGAGAAACGAGAGCGGGGTCTTCTTAGGAGCCTCGGGGTTAAATTTCCAGGGGTTTCCGGTAGGTGCTTAGAAGGTCCGTGGAGCTTTCACTGGTCGGGGTTTTGGTCGTTCGAGACATACAGGAGCGTTTGCCGGGTGGTCGCCACCACAAAGGGCGCAGCAAGCTGGTGAGTCCATGGTCTTGAGGCATTCATAGGATTGATGTTCTTGAGCACATTTCAGGCATCTGGGTTTTCGGTAACACTTAATGGAGGCATGACCATACATCTCGCAGTTTTAACACTGTGGGGGCGTCCTCTTGGGGAAGAGAGTCTCGACCGTGATCCTGAGATGCAGGAGCCTGTCCAGGTTGAAGATCGTTTTTGTTTCATCGTTCTCAGGGAGGATGACAATGTAGAGGGGGAGGGGCTTCCTCTCGGGGCCAGTCCGCATCTGAAGAACTTTCGTGGGTTGAAATCCTTTGCTCATCAGATCTTCTTTGATTTCGTCGACTTCTGCATTCAGGGGGAGGCCGCGAAGAACCACCTTGAGGGGCCTGAAACGAGGATGTTGCTTGGCGAGGATGTTGCGAAGCCTTTGTCCTTGAGGAGTCTCTCGAGCTGTTCTGCATCTTCTTCAAGTTCGGAAAAGATCAGCAAATCTTGTCCTGACATCTTTCCTTCTATTTTTCCTGCACTAATGCTGGAGGCTTCCTTTAGCAGTAGTTGGGGGTCAGGAACGTCGGCAACCGTCAGAGGAGGGGGGAGGTCTTTTCATTGCGAAGCCGGCTGGCTTTTCATTTTCCCGGACGGTGGTTGAGTCATCAGCGGATTTGTCGGTCATCTCAATACTTTTGACCTGAAGTGCAGCAAATTTGTTCTGGACTGGAACATTTGGAGTATTTTCTATCTCATCTGGCGGGGAAGAATTTATCATGGCTGGAGCGTTTAGATTATTTACCGTCTCGCCTTGCTTTGGATGCTGGGGGGGATCGTCTTTACTAGAGTCATTGTCGGAGGTATCGTCATCGTCACCAAAGTCGAATTCGTTGAACGCCATTGCTATATGTTGCTAATTCAAAGAAAGTAAACAATGAATGAATGTCGTATGACTGAATCATGAGTTGCGACCAACTTTACCTGAAAAGGGAATTTATTTCCTCTAAAAAGCAGTACTAATAAGGCCTTCAGCATCAATTTACTCTGTACTCCACTTCAGTAAACTATATCAATATTTTTTAACTCTTAAAGATAGGATAAACATCACTCTTTACAGCAGCAACAACATGATAATAAATGTAAACAAACATTTGGGTGGTTCTTGTTCAGCTCTCTCTAGCGGGCAAATCTTTATCATTGATGTTTTGAGTAATGATACAGCCTGTACAAAACGCTATCTAGTGAAGCCTTGGTTAAACACATCCGAACAGTCGAACTTGTATCTGTGCATGACAAGCATAAAAGTATCTGTAGTCGTCCTTCTACCCTTCAACGAATTTCTCGGCATGATATTTGAGGAGAAAGAAATCAACAGCGAGCAAGAAAGCATCCGCTTCGGCGAGGAGACACGAATTTTGACTTTTTAAAACAAAACAGTACATCTCACTCTACGGATCAGGGCTCGGGTTGTGGCCCTTTGACAGACGAAATTTTTCAATGCAATCAACATTTCGCGTTTGAAACAGATTGCTCATGAAGTTTAAACTTCAATATCTTAGCAATCGAGCAATTCGCCTTCGGCTTCGAACAAGCAACACTTCCGCCATTGTTGTTGACTCGCAAAGTGTTCTACGGGGAGATTTTAGAAGCCGCAACGTTGAGTTGCAATTTGCTGCGCCGCATGCTGAATTTTGTTACACTTGCATTGAACAAATCGCAGATGACGTCAGTTACGAGCGAGTGAGCTGCGAGCGTTACACTTGCATTCGGGCATAAAATTGTATGTAAGATTTTTTAAAGTGATTTTATAAAATGTGTGTCATTTGAGTCATCAGATCGGTAACACGCTCTAAAATGCGCAGTTTTTATTATTTTAAAAATTATTTTATATATAAGTATAGTCCTTTATTACAAGTGAAAAAACCACGTGTTTGATTTTGGTTTAGTGCGATCGACTCGGAAATAAAAAAAAAAACTTTGTCAGTTTGTCAGATCGGTAACAGTCAGAGCGGTAACATTGAAAAACAGTGAATATGTTACAGAACTAACTCACACGTTTCAGAAGTATAAAAAGCAAAAATCATAGGTTTTAGCCATATATTGAATATTTTTGTTCTTAAAAAATGAAAAGCAATGAGTTTTTAGTACAATTGCTTCATTTGTGGTTTATATGACCTTACAATAGAAGTTAGTAAAATAAGAAAAAGTGACACTGCATAAATTAGGTTAATTAATTATTATTATTTTATTTATTTATTTATTTATTTGGTGCTTCAATTTCTCATAACTTTGCAAAATAACTAGATAATAACTAGCATGCTAAATTTCAATTTCTGATCAAGAAATTAAATTTCCTGCAACTAATTAAAGAAAAGCAAGCAGCATAGTTGTGTGTTGAAAAAGTTGAAGTTGTGTGTTGTTTCAAAACAAAACAAATGTTTTATTAGCTTGGATTTAGTAATCTCATAATTTCTTTTATCTAAAAACCTTATCGCTCATTTTCATTTCCAAGAAATGCTTCTTTATAATGAAATTTGATTTTTTAGCCTAATATGTATATTTTAATATAATTATCTTAATTCTATGTTAAAAATGCAAGGAAATGATATCATATTTAGAGATGTTAACGAAGACTGAGAGCATAAACTCAAATATGTAGCTCATATTAACATCAGATCTGTAACATTCATCAGATCTGTAACGGCTTAAAAGTGAGTAATCTAAGGAGGGGGTAAATAACTTCCTTGACCTCCCCCCTTTTATTTTCTTGCATTTAGACCCAATTTAGACTTAAAATCCAATATTAGTTTTTTTCTGCAAAAAAATTTTTTTTCCAGAAAACTCCAACTTCAAATTGGCACTTTTCTAAATATTGGCTCATGAACGACCTGGAAATTGAAATAACAACTAGGACAGTTCTATTAAAGTACTTGTGACACCTGTAATATAGTTTAGCCTTGAATATTCAATTGTATTAAGTTTTACTTTTATGTTTAAACAAGAACGTGACTTTCATATTTTAAAATTAATAGAACGACTTGAGATTTGAGAAATGTTGTTGCGTTAAGCTTTTTCCTAAATTCAATGTACTTTAATAAATTACATAATGTTTTAAAGTTTACTATTATTATTTATATACTTCATTCAGAGTCTCGATACATACTATGACATGGTGGCAGCTGGAAACGAATCTAAACCCAGTAAATTATAAAAGTCAGTTATTTTGAAATATAATTAAAGGTCAGTTAAGAAATATATTCTGACTATTGTGAAACTGGAGTGTTACTACTTGATTAAAGAATAGTATATCTTGAAATGGAGTTAAAAGCACCTTCGAGTATGAAATTATCCGGTAATTTGTCCGAAAACTGGAACAAATTTAAGCAACGTTTTATGATTTATTTGGAGGCATCCGATAAAATGAGGAAGCCTGATAAAATGAAAGTAGCTTTATTGAATTAGGAATAATGGCGAAGAATGTATAGATATATTTAATAGCTTCAAACTTAATGAAGCAATTGGAAATAGTTTCAAAGAAGTTATAAATGCTTTTGACAATTATTTTCAGCCAAGGACAAATACTATGATTGCTCGTTATAAATTCTTCAATACCAAGCAAAAGGAAAGTGAATATGTTGACTCATTTGTTACAAACCTAAAAAATGTATCGAAAGACTGTTGTTTTGAGAATCAAGAACACAGCTTAATTCGTGATTTATTAGTAAAAGGTGTTCGAGATTCTGCGATGAAAGAAAAATTTCTCATGGAAACCGAGCTAACTTTGGAAAAAGCTATAGAATATTGTAGGGCGAAATAAGCCAGTAATAAACAAATTCAGATTATGAATGGACATTTGGATTATAATTCGGTAGACATAGAGGCCGTTAATAGCAAAATTGAACATAGGGAAGAAAGAAATAAGTATAAAGCAAGACATTTTGACAACCGTCACAGGAAAAACAAAGCTTGTTCCAAGTGGCAGTACTGTTCACGACTATGGAAAGTGTCCAGCATTTGGGAAGAAATGTTATAATTGTTCTCGTTTGAACCATTTTCCCGTCGCGTGCAAACTGAAGAAAAATAACTCTAAAAAAATAAATGAAATGCACAAAAATGATCAGTTTTCGACGCCAAATGAAGATGAAGATGATTCAGTTAAACTAGACTCAGTAAAATGTCAGATTAATACTTTAAAGTCAAAATGGGCAGAAAACGTTTTATTAAATAACACAGAAGTGTCTCTTAAAATTGATACTGGAGCCGAGATAAATGTGTTGCCTTTCAAGATCTTTAAAAATGTGAGGAAGAATGAAAATTTAGAAAAAACTGAGAAGAAGTTAACATCATACACGGGACACAAAATGAAAGTTATTGGAACCTCTAAACTGCTGTGTAAAGTTAACGATAAATCAGAATTGCTAGAATTTTTTATTGTTGACCAAGAGGTGAGTCCGTTATTAGGAATTGAAGCTTGTGAAAAATTGGGATTTGTAAATAGAAACTCTGCGGTTAAAATGAGTGAAGATATTAAAGGTTATATAGGAAGACGCCAAGAGCGCCAAACTGCAAATCCGAGAGAGCCATTAATGCGTTATGATCTTCCAAAGCTACTTTGGGAAGAAGTAGGCGTGATTTTTAATTTTTGCTTTGGAACTTTTCGCCAAATTTTAATATTTAGTTTTTATTATTTCGTTTTATATTTTGTTTTGTTTCATTGAAAAGAAAGGGCTTGTAATATAGTTTAGCCTTGAATATTTAATTGTATTTAGTTTTACTTATGTTTAAACAAGAACGTGACTTTCATATTTTAAAATTAATATAACGACTTGAGATTTGAGAAATGTTGTTGCGTTAAGCTTTTTCCTGAATTCAATGTACTTTAATAAATTACAGAATATGTTTTAAAGTTTACTTTACTGTTATTATTTATATACTTCATCCGGAGTCTCGATACATAATATGACAACACTTTTCTGGTGAATTAATTAGTTTGACTTAGTTTTTTTGTATCAAATTCTAGTTGAAAGAAAAGTAGTTACTACAAGAATAAAGATGTGAAATATAACAAGTGTACTACAGAACAATTGGATTTTTTTCAAACATGAATATTAGATATTATTTTCTAACATTCTTTGTCCTACGCCCCAACGAATGCAAATATAATATCAATCACAGAATTAAAAGCAAAAAATTAAAATAAATAAATAATGGTGAATAACGTTGCGAGGAAAATGTTCAAATAATTCAAGAATTTAACAGAATTTTTTCCAATAATGAGGACAATAAGCAGTTTCTTTTACCTGCTGTTGAAGAAAATGGAGTACTCATCCTTGCTCAGACAATAAAATATTCAATACTAAAAGTCTCTCTCTCTCTCTCTCTCAAAAAATATATATATATATATATATATATATATATATATATATATATATATATATATATATATATACTAGCTGACCCGGCCACGCGTTGCTGTGGCTAAGGTATGGGTTAAACTATAATGTTTCAATAGAAACGAAAAACTTTATTACCGTTATAGAGATCAACTTTATATAAATATGAATTTAAGGTCAAAATATGAAAACAATCGAACAAAAATTTCCTAAGTTTGCCAGAAACAAAAAATCAACAAAAAATGTAGCATTTTAGTACTTAGAAATATTATATTCAAGCTTGTAACAATTGAGTTAATTAAAAATTTGCTAATTGCAACATTTTATTTTTTAATTAATGTAGGTAGGGTAGATAATTAACCAATATTATTTGTTATTTTTTGAATGATAAGCATTTTTAATTTCAGTTTAACTCAACACTAATCGGTGCACAATATTCTTTTTTAATCTGTCTTTTGTAAACAAAAATAGATTGGACGGCTTTCCCACACGGGAGCAAGCGACTTATAGTTGCCCATGGGAAAAACATGGATTTTCTAATTCTAAACCGCAAATTGACATTGTTTGTCCTTGGGACTTATTAATGGACATGGCGAAAGCTAAACGAATGGGAAACTGTATCCTTTTGAAGGGTATTGAAGATTCTGACGGTGTCATTGGGATAGGTGGCAACAGAACTACTTCATCTTTAAACTTGCCAGTCAAAATGATTGCCTCAATAATGTTCCTGGTGATTTTTTTGATAACTAAACGCGTACCATTGCATAATCTCCGTGGATTTAAATTACGTAGAAGAACAATGGGTGAACCAATTTTTACCCTCAGATTACGTGGTGGGATTCCGGGTATGTTTAAAGAATTTTAGCCAAGAATACAGAAAAGCTGGTAGCTAAATAGATAATTTGCAATAAAAAATATATTGCGGTCCTAAATTGAGATAAAAGCTATCCTATCATTTAAGTTGGACCAAACTGAAACTGCGTGCAAAATTTGGTTGAAATCGGTTCAGTAGCTGAGGAGTCCATTGGACACAAACACAGGGACACGTAATTTTTATATATTATAAGAAAGATTATTACCTGTTTACTGCGCTCCAGAAGCTGCCAGAACGTGTGCTTTATGTCGCTCAGCCATGGAAGTGTCAAAAAAGGCTTAGTAAAAGGGCTTAGCCAAGAACACAGAAAAGCTGGTAGCTAAATACATAATTTGCAATAAAAAATATATTGCGGTCCTAAATTGAGATAAAAGTTATCCTATCATTTAAGTTGGACCAAACTGAAACTGCGTGTAAAATTTGGTTAAAATCTGTTCAGTAGCTGAGGAGTCCATTGGCCACAAACACAGGGACACGTAGTTTTTATATATTAAGATAAGAAAGATTATTACCTGTTTACTGCTCTCCAGAAGCTGCCAGAACGTGTGCTTTGTCGCTCAGCCATGGAGGTGTCAAAAAAGGCTTAGCCAAGAACACAGAAAAACTGGTAGCTAAATACGTAATTTGCAATAAAAATTATATTGCGGTCCTAAATTGAGATAAAAACTATCCTATCATTTAAGTTGGACCAAACTGAAACTGCGTGCAAAATTTGGTTAAAATCGGTTCAGTAGCTGAGGAGTCCATTGGCCACAAACACAGGGACACGTAATTTTTATATATTAAGATAAAGATTATTACCTGTTTGCTGTGCTCCAGAAGCTGTCAGAACGTGTGCTTTATGTCGCTCAGCCATGGAGGTGTCAAAAAAGGCTTAGTAAAAAGGCTTAGCCAAGAACACAGAAAAATTGGTAGCTAAATACATAATTTGCAATAAAAATTATATTGCGGTCCTAAATTGAGATAAAAACTATCCTATCATTTAAGTTGGACCAAACTGAAACTGCGTGTAAAATTTGGTTAAAATCGGTTCAGTAGCTGAGGAGTCCATTGGCCACAAACACAGGGACACGTAATTTTTATATATTAAGATAAAGATTATTACCTGTTTGCTGTGCTCCAGAAACTGTCAGAACGTGTGCTTTATGTCGCTCAGCCATGGAGGTGTCAAAAAAGGCTTAGTAAAAAGGCTTTGCCAAGAACACAGAAAAATTGGTAGCTAAATACATAATTTGCAATAAAAATTATATTGCGGTCCTAAATTGAGATAAAAACTATCCTATCATTTAAGTTGGACCAAACTGAAACTGCGTGTAAAATTTGGTTAAAATCGGTTCAGTACCTGAGGAGTCCATTGGCCACAAACACAGGGACACGTAATTTTTATATATTAAGATAGGGGAGAGTGGTAATGAATGGGCCACTTTTTGGTTTTGAATTTTTGTAATTTTTTCTAACACTTTGCTTTAACTCTAAATGGGTGTTTTAGTTACTTTACTTATCTGGCTTTCTAAAAAAGTCATAAAAGTTGGATTAGCACCTGTCTATAATGAATTATAATAGAAAATAAAAATTTTGAAATTTGGCCCATACAACCCCACCTATGGGGTTGAATGGGCCATCGAAGGTAATGAATAGGCCACTAAATGAATTCAATGAAAACATGTGGATTTAATCTTTTATTTGCTGAATATGACAAAATAAATGTGGCACTTGACATGATGATACAAAATCATACTGATTTAAAATTATATAAACATCAAAACTGATGCAATTAAAATAAAACTGATGCATACCAATTGTAGCAGAAAAATGACTAAATAATGAGATTGTAAGAAATAAATAGCATCAAATATATATAAAAAATAACAGATAATACACACTATGATTTAACAAAATTTATATACACTGCTCGACATTGAAAATGCAACACCAAGAAGGAGTGGTCAGAAATTCATGCAAATTTTACCGTAGACGCACGTCACTGAGTTATGCAAATGATATGAAATGCGCAGCTCTCTGACGCACGTGAAGTAAGATATAAGAAAATGAAGTTGAAAAGTGGGCTATGTTCATGTTGGTTTTTCTGCCATACTAATTATCGGAGAAATTTGGTTTTTTTTCTCGAAGGATACGTGTGATAGGAGGAAATGCCACGCCGTCCTCAAAGAAGACACTTCCAGCATATAGACGACTTTACAAGGGGTATGATGATCGGACTGAGAAGGGGAGGTTGGTCCATACGTCAAATTGCAGCTGATACCCACATGGATGCAAGCACTGTGCATCGGCTGTGTCGGAGATGGTTGGAAAGAGGAAATGTAGCCACATTGAGGGTGCAGGTGCAGCCAGAGTGACGTCAGACCGCTTGGATCGACGGATTCACCCACAACCTGTGGCGGACCCGCAAGTCACTTGTACATCGATTCTGCAGCACGTGCAAGGTACCCTGGATGTTCCTGTGTCGACCAGAACCATTTCCCGTCGACTGGTTGCACGTGTCCTGCAATCACGGCGCCCGCTAAGAAGACTGCCATTGACCTCACAGCACAGACTCCAACGTTTGGAATGGTACCAGACCAGAGCGACGTGGATGGCAGAATGGCAAACCGTAGTGTTCTCAGATGAATCCCGCTTCTGTTTGTCCAGCGATAGTCATCGCATACGTGTGTGGCGTCGACGTGGAGAAAGATCGAATCCGGCAGTAACTGTGGAACGCCCCACAGCGCGACAATGTGGCATAATGGTTTGGGGCGCTACTGCATACAATTCTGTATCACCTCTAGTTCGTATTCGGGGCACTATGACGGCCCAACGATATGTAGTTAATGTACTGCGACCGGTGGCAATCCCCTACCTTCAGGGTCTGCCAAATGCAATTTTTCAACAGGATAACGCCCGGCCTCACAGTGCTCGAATCAGCCAACATGCTCTACGAGGTGTACAGATGCTTTCCTGGCCCCCATACTCTCCTGACTTGTCACCAATCGAACATGTGTGGGACGTGATTGGACGCCGTTTGCAGAACCTGCCACTGCCTCGTTCAGAGGACGAACTGTGGCAAATGGTTGAAAGGGAATGGAGTGCCATCCCTCAGGACACCATCCGCAGGCTTATTGACTCCATGCCTAGACGTGTTTCTTCGTGCATCGCTGTCCGCGGTGGTCCTACTTCTTACTGAGCCGACGCCGTCCTCGCTCTAAATTTTGCTTATTTATTTTGAAATAAATATCACTTATTGTTCCATGCTGTCTCTGTCTTCTTACCAAATTTCATCAATTTCTGACCACTCCTTCTTGGTGTTGCATTTTCAATGTCGAGCAGTGTATATACATTTGATTCCAGGGATGTTATCCCGACAGTATTTAATTATGTCTTGTGAAGTCAGAATTTAATCTGTTAAGATCATTAGAGGGATGCCTGTGTTACTTCGGGTTTAGTCTTTCTGCCAATCTCATCACAAGAATTTTTCCCATGCGATGAGGCAAAGATATTCGACTCGGCTTGCAGACCATAATCATTTCAGTGCTGCCAGGGGACATTAACAAAATTTTTGTATTTCAGCGATGGAACAAGCAGCCAATACAAAAAATAAGAAAAATTTTGTTAATGTCTGCTAGCAGAAATCAAATAAGGTACTTTGTTACTTCCACAATCTTGAGCTTTGATGATCATCACACTTCAATAATATTTACAACTGTGTCCTCTTTCACAAATAATGACTGTTGCCTGCATATACAATGAGAAGTGGTGGCTTCGAAAAGTTGAAGATAAAAGTGAAGGTAACAATGCTGTTTTGGTGCATTTATTTCATCCTTCTATACCAAAAACTGCCTGTCAACTCTCAAAAAATGATACTGCTTGGGTACCCGCAAAGAAAATAGTGTGTAAAGTGACTTCATTGGAAATCACAACAACGTCTAGAAAAAGACACCACATAACTGATAAACTGTGGAATGAAATATGTTTGTTCAACTCTTTAATCAAAATTACAGCTGGCAAGTAGTTACAAGTTGAACACAAAAAAATATAGAAAAACATTAGTGGGTGTAATAGCTTAGGCCTGTGTCGTCCATAGAACATACCGGTATGTTCAAGAATTTTACCGGTACTACTACTTCTACTGACCATTATTTTTTTTTTGAAAAGAAGAAATCAAAAGTGTATTGTTAACTTATAGATTTCAGCATTTTTTAACTTTGTCTTTAAAGATAATTTTAAGCCTTAGTTGCTAATTTAGCATTGCACGAGTGTATTAAAAAGGTAGCGTTTTTGTTATTAGGGTATATAAAGGGTATATATGTTATAAAGGTAATTTTTGCGAGATATTCTTATTAGTATGAAAAACATTTTATACAAGTTTTTTTTTTCATTCAGTCCCTTTTCAGATATTAACCAACGAAAATTGGCATTTATGTGTTTTCCGCCACTTTTGAAAACCCGTAGAAAAAAAAGTTCATTCTAAAGACTAAAACTTATGCTGCTGGTAGTATTATGAGTACTCAAACAGAAATAAAATAATATCGCTGAGTCTCTCTTCCTTCATAAAAATTTATGGTCTTAAAAATTACCAATTTTTATGTTTTTTCCAAGTTTTTGGAGCAAAATTTTAACTGACTTTTTTGCATGATAGGGAAATTTAAAAAAGGTATATTTATAGGTCATTTTATGCTGAACACATTCGTTTTTAAATTATTTTGATATCTTTAAAAATGACTTGGGAGTAAAAATTTTCGCAAACCCTGTTTTTCTATCAAATTTGCCAAATCGCCACTTTGAAATGGCTGCCAAATAAAAAATATAGCATGTAATTTTTTTTTAATTGCAGTTTTGTCAATGTATACCTATAGGTAATCCATGATACAAGAATCAGGAAAATTAAAAATGTTGAGCAACAAATTTTATTCATATTGGGTGATTTGAAATGGATTGACCCCCTCTATAAGAGGATTTTTGCCTCCAGCTTGTTTAATTTCTATTCCGTGCTGATGAGAGCATAATAAGCACAAAACTGTAGTCCATGGAGGGAATAAACGAGCTGGTGGTGTATTGCATGCTTCTGCCTTAGCCCTGGCTTAGGGGCAGTTACTTACTGCTTCATAAATCATTTACTTCTTAAAACTCCTTGTACAAACTACAGGAGGTGATGCATTTACAAAAGTTTTGATGTAGGGGTTCAATCTGAAATTTTAAAAATGTTGACAATGCCTCCCCCCCCCCCCATTATCAGATAATTCTCAAATTGCTCATGCTCAAATTGCTTGATAATATTGCTCAAATTTTTTATGCCTTTTGAATCTTTGAGCTGGAAAGATAAAACTTGAGTAGTTTCAAATAATGTCTGAGGATATATTATTTTACAACGATCACTAGTGAAATTTTTCTGTCATTTTAGTTTAATGAATTCATGGAGTTTGAGTTAAATGTGTGCACCTCTGTCAATTAGTCAGCTGAAACCGTTTGAAGCATGGTATTTCTGCTACTGTGTAATTAATTAAAGTTTTATATTAAACTATAATGTACTATAAATCAATCTGTATTTGAAAGTTTTTCTTTTTCTCTTTTCTATAGGTTTCAAATATGGAGGGTGAAAATATTTTCTCAACTCCAAAGTGCACATCAACCAAAATGAGCACAACAATAAATTATTTGTTGATGAAGGCTTTCATGGATGAAAATTTCCTGAAACCCCTTCCAGTGCAAAGGCGCATTTTAGAAATTCCTGACAGGAAATTGCAGCATATTTTTGTTAATGCTCCTGGAAAAACCGGAAAAACTACTGCTATTCTTACAGTTATCATTAATAAATTGCTGAAAATTACCAAGCATATAGGTCCTTATGCTATAATTGTTGTACCAACTTATAACCATGCAACAAAAACATTTGATCTTGCCCAACGATTATCAAAATACTGCCCTTCAGTTAAAATGGACCTTGCTGTGAAAGACAGGGAATTGGAGACCAAACTAGAAGATTTGGATATTCTAATTGGAACTCCAGAGATAGTGCTTCAACTCTTAAAAGATAATGAACTTAGGCACACAAAATATCTCGTATTTGATGATATAGATAAATTTCGTTTTGAAAAAGTGTTCATTTTAATTAAAGATTGCTTGCCATCTTTATTTAACCTCATTTTAACTTTTGGTATGAAGACCGAATTTGTAGGCCAAGTAATTGTAGATCACAGACTCTCTTCAGAAGTAATTGAAACTCCACTTGAGAACTCTGAAATACATCCTGTTAATCAACTATTTGTAGTTTGTAACAATTTAAAGGACAAAGTAGACGTTTTAGTTGACCTTCAAGACTGTAAGCACTATCCTGGTATGTATTTTTCTTTACAAAAAGCTGTCTTTATGATTTTAATGTAAAGTTAATGTCTGAAGTGTCTTTTTTTTGTCTGGAGGAAAATTCTAAAATGATATATACTAATGTTATTTCATAGAAAATAATTCATGACTATTGGTGTTAAATTTTGATAAAAGCTGTATGTATTTTAATCACATTAAAGAAGTACTGGAAAAGAGGAAATCAAAGTGGTGTACTTTGAACAACAGGAACATATTTCTTACCTTTTTTTTCCACATTGAAAAAAACTCTATTAGAAAAAATTCTGGTTATTAAGATACCTTGGAAAAAGTATGTCTTATATTTTAGCTTATTTGTCTCACACTATTGTTCACTAGGGTGTATCATGAATTTTTTTTGGAAATTCAACATTTCATGTTTATAAAAAGTTGTCACTATATTCACATAGTTACCAAAAAAATTTATTTTGAAATTGAAAAATATTTAGGTCTGCCGGGATTACCTTGAAGTTTCAAGTTTTTTTGTAAAAACGATGACTTTTTAAAATATATATATTATGTGTAAAGCAAAAATAACTATGTGCAAAAATGGACTACTTAAGGAGTAAGCTATCAATAAATAATGCATTGGAGCTAAAATTTAACTTTTAGGTTTCTAGAAATAGTTATGAAAAACCTCACATTATTGCAAGTCAGTCATATTTTTAGAATATTTACCATAATGTGTATCACTAAAATTTTTTTGGGGGGGAATTCAAAGTTTCAAGTTCATAAAAAGTTGTCACTATATTCCCATTATTGCTAAAAAAATTTGAAATTAAAAAATATTTCGGTTTCCGAGATTACCTCGAAGTTTCAAGTTTTTAATAAAACCGATGATTTTTTAAAAATATGTATTTATTATGTGTAAAGCAAAATAGTTATTTGAGTGGAAAAATGGACTAATCTCGCTATTTCAAAGCGCTGTACTTCAATGTTTGTTCTATTAATATAATACTAAAAATTATTTTGTAGGATGGATAAATATTTTAAAAATATGACTGACTAGCAAAAATGTGATATTTTTCACAACTATTTCTGAAAACCTAAAAGCTAAATTTTAGCTCCAATACCTTTTTTTTAATTGATAAATTACTCCTTAAGTAGTCCATTTTCGCCCTTAAATAATAGTTTTTGCGTTACACATTAAAAAAAAAAAAATCATTGTTTTTACGAAAATATTTGAAACTTTAAAGTAATCCCGGCTGACCTAAATATTTTTCAATTTCAAAATAATTTTTTTGGTAACGATGTGAATATAGTAACAACTTCTTATCAACTAAAAATTTTTAATTACAAAAAAAAAAAAAAAAAAATCGTGATACACCCTATTGTTCTCTCCCACTTACTTTAGGAGAACATTGAAAATTTATATAGTTACCATAGTGTTTTTACATTCTTAATCATTTTCTTTTTAGTTTTTCTTCAACAAACTTCCCTGTCATCCATAAAACACATTGTAAATGTTCAACTGACTATAAAAAATTCTGTACAACTCTCATAGTGCAAGTCATTTTCTGTGATTTTATGATGCAACATGTTTTCAATTCTCTGCACAGCCACATACATAGCTATCTATTCTCCAGAGTTATTCAGGAAACTCCCAAACTTTCATGTTTTCTTTTTAACTTCCTCAATGCAGTATTAATCTGCCTCTTATCAAAGAATAGGAAATTCTCCGAAAAGTATTCTTTCATAATTTCAGAGAATTTAAAAATAAAAACCCTACAACAAAATGTAAGAATTCAACAAAAACTAGAAAATTTAGCAATTTTGAAGTAGAAAAATATGTCCTAATAATTTTAGTTCTCATACCTCAAACTAACCTGCATATTCAGACATCTTTAATTTTAACGCCTCTATCAGCATATGTCACGAATTAAAAATCATATTTATTTCTCGAAAATTTAGTAAAAACAGCTTGGAAAATGGGGGAAAAAGAATTTTAATAAAATTACTTTTTAATCTTTTACTGCTATTTTAAACACAAAATGCCAGTCATTCTAACTGTTAAAATCTGAACACCATGCATAACTTTTTGCCTGCAAAGTTCCATTGTTGTCAAAAGAAAGTTTGTTTTTTCACGAAATAGATAACTGTTACAGTGTGAACTGTTTTTATATACTAAATCATACTTCCAAAATCAATTTCGCTTCTCTAAAGAATATCAAGGTGCATTTTCATGCCTTGAAAAAAATCATAGCTCTATCTCTGTATGATAGGTACATACTTGAACGTATACTTTTTTCACTAAACCAATTCTTTATATTATGAAATTTTTGTTGTAACATCCATTTATGCAAATGTATCAGGCCGAGAAGTCTAAGCGCTGAGGCCTCCCATAGTGTACCTAATTTGCGTTTTGCAATGTTTTGTGTCAGCAGCTATACAATCGTCATTTACATTCTTAAATTAGAACTTAAATTGCTGTAAATATTGTGTAATGTAACTATCTAAACTTATTACTTTTTTTTTACTGAATGTTTTAAAAGCTGCACACATAGTACTGTTTTTAAAACATTCATTTATCATTGAAGTTTTTGAAATAAAATCTCTTAAAACACATTACTTCACCATAAATCTCAGACACTGAAAATGATTCAAAAAAAAAGAATGAAAGAGATTGAAAAAATAATTCAAATAGTGTATTTATAGCCTTTGAAGATACAGAACAAAATAGAAATGCTGTCCATGAAAAAAAAAAAAAAAAAAAAAACCTTTTCCCTATTGCTAATTAAAGTAACAGCTTATTTCATTAGTTTTATTCTGCACTGCTGGGAATTTCTATTCAGAGCTGATATAGGAATTCTTTATTAATTGATTTTTATTTTATATTATAATTGCCTTGAGTTGAAAACATATTTATATATATGTATGTTATTACATTTATATGCAATGACATCACATGTATTATATTTATATACAAAACCTTTCAGGACAAACTGTTGTTGTTTGTGAAACAAAAGAACTATTGGAAGATGTTTCGAGGATGTTAAAGAATACAGGCTCAAGCATCAACTTCCAAGGTCTGTATGAAGCTCGTCCAGAGACAGAAAAAGGAATGATTATGACAATGTTTGAAAGTGAAATTATTTCGGTAAGTTTTCTGCTGAAGCTTTTACTTTCTGCTCATGCTCTGTATTTAGTAAGATCAGCAAGATGTATGTCATAAGCTGCTAAAGCCAAGTGTCTGTCTTTACATTACTTATATATGTAATTATCTGAAAAGTGTCCGAATCAAACAACCTAATTTGAACAGTGGATAAAAAATAAAGTTTATGGGCTACGAGGGTGATATTGGCAAAACTCGGCAGCTGAATTCTTAAAGTTTATCAGCAACTTATTTTGTCTCATCTGACGCGCCTGCGCATTTTATAAGGGAACAAAGGGAAACATTGTGTTCCATTAAGACAAGACACAAGCTATTCCTTGGTATGCAATGGAGAAAAACAAATCCGCAATAACTGCAAAAATAAATAAATAAATAAATAAAGCTTTGAAATGCTCATATTTTGAGATGTACTTCTTTTTTAAACTGTTTGAAACTGTCTTAGTACTCTTATTCCCGATTTGTGTTCTATACTGGCAGAAACTCAAAAAAAAAAAAAAAAAAAAAAAGCTTTAAAATAATTACTAGCATATAATATACATAGGAAAAAATATTGTGTTCACCAGAATACAATTTATTTACAATATTATTGCCCTTCTAAATCAAATGTTACATTGTTTGCACTCTGCAGTAGCTATAACAATACATAAGTTTGGATGTGGTTTCAAAGCCTAAACAATTACTCAATTCATTGTATACCAATGAGAAATTTGCAATGATTCTCTCTAGCCCAGCAGATCTAGTTAGCATTTGCTGTCAAGAAACAGGCAAGAAACTAATTGAAAGTAGCTGTATTGAGTTACGTCAAGAGTTAGATGACTAGTTTTAGAATTTCAGAGTTTAATAAAAATAAAAGCTAAGATTAAGTATTTATTTCGTATGGATATTTGATAGTCTATCCGTTACATTCAATGTAAATAAAATATATTTACAAACAACAAACTGAAAAGTTCATTAGTTACAAGATTAAAATTTAATGCATAGCAATTTCAATGATGATAAATTTTACTTTTGCTTCCAAAATTTCAGTCTTGTAATTCAACTTTTACATTCAATTCAGGGCCGTATTAAAGGGGTGGGTTTTAAGGGTTCAACCCCCCCCCCCCCCCGAAATTTTCAAAACTATTCCAAAAAGTGCTTTTTAATGCCATTTTTTGCTGAAAAATAATATAACGATTTTATTTTTAATTTTCTTATTTACTTTTCAATATCATGTGAAAAATGAAATTATCATTGTTGAATAACAGTAAAAATTAATTGATTTACCTTATTTATCTTTATTGTAGCTTTTGCAAACATAATTTCATTCACAACAATTCACCTTTTTGACTGGGGCGAAGATGCTTGTACACATCAGAATTTTTTCCTTCATTGAAAAGATACATTATTTTATTTTTCATGTTACTGCCCCTTAAGCATCTACTATAACGAAAAGCAATAGAATATAGAACATGAAATCAAATTTAAATTATCATATAGATTTCACGAGAAATGTGTTGGTTAAACCCTCCCCGAAGCAATAGTTTGGTTACGGCCCTGATTAAATTACTAAATATTAATTGTGTACCGAGTTTTTATGTGATGAGATGAAGAAATATTTTTAGTTCACTCGATCAAATTTGTAATTAATTTAAGTTACTAAGGTGGTTTTTTAGTTTCTGTCATTTTTTGCCGGTTTTTACGGGTGATAACCAGTTTCTGCCACTGGCACGACAAAAAGCCAACCCTGCTACTGATGGTTATACAATACGTTAAATAGTTACTTGTAGTATTTTGCACCCCCCCCCCTTCCTTTCAAACAAAACAAAAAAACACCTTCAAAGTTAATATGTATCTTTCTAGTTCCTTCAATAATGCTATTAGTTTTTCAAATTGTGTGGGAGTTTTATATCTCCTATAAATTTCTATTTTTAAGCAAATATTTATCAAAATACATCTCTAACTTCATTTAACTGAATAAAATTATTCATTACTATTATTAATTGCTAAGATCAACAATGAAAAATCACTAATTGTTTGGTATTTACCATTAAACTGCTTAGACTTTTTTACTATTTTATGACAAAATATTTTTAATTGTACTTCATTTTTTTTTCAGATGTTGGTTAAAACTTACTCTTCGAATCTCGTAAAATTTTGATTTTCTTTACGCTAGTCAACTTTGATAAATATTGGATCAAGCCTAGGGTGGCCCTTAGCTATATGGCATTTTTCGAAAGTTAAAATTTTCTTGCTCCCACCCCCCTATCTTGTTCCAATGAACAAAAAAAAAACAATCTATGCCAAATTTCTTTTCATTAGGACAGTTTCTAGGGGTGCCTCAAATTAGTTGAAGTTCAATCAATTCCAGATTCCGTGATTTTTTTTTTATAAGATCGCAGTTTTTAATAATAACACAAAACTTTCAAGAGTAAAAATATGTTTTTTATGACAAAAAATATTTCTGTAAACTCCAAAGATAGTGTGAACGAGCAAATATTGAACATTATTGTCAACTAAGTAAGGTTTTAGTGGCAGTAGGCTATCTTTTACGGTCTTCAGAAACGATTTGAAAAACAAATTGTTTTCACTTTCATCTTTTGTGTAGAATATTGTTATATTCTATATTTAATTTGACACAATTTTCTGCAGTATCATTCAAAACACTTAAATTTCAAGTTTTCCTTCCCCGCTTGTGTAGCCAGGACAGTGGTTGGAAAAACTACTTTTATTTTGTAGTGAACTAAAACTACAACTACTTTGTTGTAAATGTAGTTAACTACAACTACAACTACTTTTCTTAAAATGTAGCAACTACAAACTACTTTTGAAATGTTGTCGCTACTTCGCTACTTTTTAGAAAATAAAACAATTAAAAAGTTAAAAAATAAACAATGTTTGAAGATTTAACTAAAAAAAATAGAAAAATTGTTTTTTTTTTTTTTTTTTTTTTTTTTTCATAAATTACCTCATTTAGACATGGAATATTACTAAGAATTGTCCAACGTAAGCTATGACAAATTGATATATGCTTTATTTTGGACCTCAAACATAGCGTTATCCCTCTTTCAAATTGGCAATCTGCCAACATCTGGCGTCCACCAGCCTTTGCTCCTTCACCATTCTTTGCAATCAATGAGATGCACGGATGTGTGTTCTTAGTGAGGCCCGATCCCAGGTCCTTCCTGATAGTAACCGAGTACTTTATCCATTGAGAAAAAATGACGACGTCTTGGGGACAAAATTAGTTTACCTGCTCTCGAACGTATGCCACACACTTATCTGATTTCGTTATTGCGAAAAACCAACCCCTCCTAAATACTAAATGCCTAGTACATTTGCTTCGCTACCGTCGAGATGGGTTCCACTTTAAACGCCACCTTGCAGCAATCCGATAATGCCATTGTTATTGTTTGATTGGTTAATTTTCAAATTTAAATTCAGAAATGAACCAATCGTTAATTTTTCGAAGAACTCCGGTAGATGGCAGTGCTTTGTGAAGCAAAGGCACTTTGCAGTTATTGGCGATAGATCCAAGCAATATTCGAATTAAATTTTTTGATTGGTTTATTTTTAAATTTAAATTTAGAAACGAACCAATCGTTAATTTCTCTTTCTCGAAGAACTCCGGTAGATGGCCGTGTATCATGAACCAAGGACGAAATTTGGCTCTGTGCCAAAAGCCAGAAAGTTGCATGCATTTGGTGTTTAGGAGGCGTTGGAAAAACATAATTTGAATTCGAGATGTCATTTTTACAAAATAATTTTATGGATATGTGTATAGATACTTTTTCACTCAATTTAAAAGTAGTTTCAGGAAATCGCTACAAACTACTATTATTTTGTATCGCGCTACTCACTACTCTACTTTTTTTAAAAAGTAGTGCGCTACACTACAAACTACTAAAAAATGTAGCTACTACTGTAGTTTCGCTACTTGTAGCGTGCTACTTCCGACCACTGAGCCAGGGTCATCCTTCCAAGTTGAAGGGTCTTGTAGAGAAAAATCGGAGCTGATAGAAAATCGGCTGAAGAAATATTTTGTAACTGATGTCACAAATGATGAAAATGGGTTGTTTACAAACAAAGATTATTTTGATGTGGAATATATTTCTTTTGGTTGATTTTCTTCTTCTTCCTGTTCTTCATCCTTATTTGTTTCCAACATAACTTGCGCCATATTTCTCTTAACTGTGGTTGGAACATTATTGTCAAAAAAAAAAAAAAAAAAAAAAAAAAACATAGGTTCAGGAGCTAAATACCAGAGATGGTGTGATTTTTTTTTTTAAGCAACCTCATTAATTTCTGGATCAACATCTCAATAATTGATCAGCTGCTGCATGAAATGAAAATCATGATACGAAGCTTTAACTGCTTCTTCACAGAGAAACCAAGCTTGAGCGTATATTCCAGCAATGAAAACACATAATCTTCTTAAAAAACTCTTCTCCCTTTCTGATAACTGAAATAATTGATCCTAAAATAAGTAAATATTTAGTGCATAAATGGATTTTGACATCCATCTGTGATTTGCAACTCCTGGCTTACGAAATGATGTCCCATTCTTACGAATCCCACCCAGAAAGATCATACTTAGTTCTAACAGTTCTCGGTAATCATTCTGCTGTTGTTTATAATAAGAAATGTGTTGATAAAAAAAGCCGAGCATGATTAAACATACATCATCAGGTACTTCATTGCTCCCAGATTTATGTATTCTTTTGTCAAATTTTGTCCAGGTTTCTCTAAACCTTTTGGAAAGTTCTATGTCTGGACCAGAAGTTGTACTCTTTAAAGAATCAAAGAATCCCCTTAAAACTAACTCAAAACTATGATGATGACAAGAGAGGTACAGCAGATTGCGATCAAATTTTTTTTCTAGATTGATACAGGCACCAGTTATTTGATCTAGGTTGCTACTTGTTGTGTCACAACAATGTACTTGAATTTTATCGGTTAATCCCCACTTTTCAACTGCTTTATAAGCAGCCATGGCTAGCTCGTCTCCTGATGATATTGTGATTTCAAGGACCCCCAACAGTTTTTCCTTGCCTTAAAAAGTTACTAAAATTGCTAATCTGTCAATTTGCTCAACTGCAGCTAGTGCTGGGAGCAAGCAATTTTCATCCCAATGCAACACTAATTCTTGGTATTCGTTCAAGTTAAATTTTTCCCGAATATCCATTTGTCTCTCTTCTCTAATTTTTTTTTTGGAGGCGTTGAAGATAAGTTCGGTTTATGATTAGTCCCTTTGTATCATGCCTTTTTGGCGCCGAAGAATTAAGAAATTTCTATTTTCTTCATTTTTGATATTTTCCAATGAGTCTGCATGCGAAATGTCGAAAAGAATATCCATAATGTGCACACAAGAATCTCTTCTCTCTCTCTCTTTACCTGAAAAACTTTTATGTAAATGTTTCCATTTATCATAGAGTTTGATTATTTACTTTTGACCTCTGACCGGATGTGGGGTCTTCTTCGAGTGGGGTAGTAGGATTCGAATGAGAGAATGAGAGAGATTTCAGGAACTTATCAGAAAGGGGAGTGAAGTTTGAGACGGCCTAAGATGTTTTGATTGAAACACTTTTCGTATAACGCATTAAATTCTCTTGCAAATAGATGTAAAAATCTGCTTCTTTATTTTTTATATCGAGGCTGTAAGGTACCCTAAAAATGAAACGTACCTAGTGCGACAGTCAATTTATTTCATGGATCAGAAAATTAAACAAAAATTCATAAAAAGGGTCACACGACAAACGCTAACGGCTGTTACATGAAAATTATTGAATAAAGATAATGTTATACTTGGTTTTAAAATAAGGTAACGAAGCAAATAATATAAATAGAATTACGAATTAAGTTTTATCATGTAAATAGAAATTTGGATTAATAGTAAAATAAACTATTGTAATTGTTATTGTTAGTAATAAAAATAATATTCTACCTAAATCATACTTAAAACGAGAAATACAATGCAATTTCTCTTATTCACTGAAAAAAGCATAATTTGGCATGTGATTGTTCGCTAATTAATTAAACGCTTTTCTGATGATAAAACTCAAATTAAATCATACTTAAAATAAATTTTAAAACCTCCTATAATTTTATGTGTACTTTCAACAGTAACTCGATTAAAAAATAGCAGGCAAACTTTCGTAAGTTTGTTGTAGAAATACTTGCACCTGCAAGAAAGCGTCATGAGTCGCGAATAGCGTCTAGGCCAAAAAACTTCGTAAATTCTTAAGATGTCAGGGAAAAATTCAGGGGAGGCATGGAAGTTCACAGAAAAAGTAGTTTGAGTAAAATAACACTTATTAAAAGAAATAAGGCCATAAAAAATGAAAGTCTGCAAGAAAAAAAAAATATTGAAAAATATCTGAAAAAAAAAATCATATTTTTGGCGAAAATTAGGCAATTTCAAGCTTCTTGAGGCACCCCTTAAACTTTTCCGATTTAGTTAATATTTGGCACACGTCACTTTTTTGTTCATTAGAACAAAATTGGAGGGGTGAGAGCGAACTTTTTTAAAAAAGTTGAAAAATAAGGGCCACCCTAATCAAGCCACATACTATCTTAATTAAGAAATTAAAATAAGGACCACTTGATTTCATAAATAACTCACGGCCTGTGTAAACATTTCCGCTCATACAAGAAATGCAAAAAGTTAGTTTGGATTGTCTCCTAAAATCTTATTCTTCTGACATGGGATTTGTATTTTGCAACAAAGAAGGAGAAATTAGTTGCTAGTGATTGCTGGAAAATACAAGGTTATTTCTAAATGTCGGGACCCATTAAAAAATTTGTATTAATTAAAGTACGAATTCAAAATGAAAAATCTTTATACCAGCGTAAAGAGGAAGCTTCTAAGTTTTAGAGGGCAATGATGGTTCCAGAAGCTGCTGAAGACCGCCATTCATTTCAATGTCAGATGAGCGAGATAACTATATTGGAGCGATTTTTAGTGTTCTTTTATTAGAAGAGACTTGATACATGCGCAAATGCAAGGAAGGTCGAGCGTTAAAATATCAAACAGTATATTAATTAAATTTGCTGAAAACAGGATCACACAAACACTTCAAAGACAAACAATCCGATAATATCCGGAAACTCATAGTTTTTATTATTATTTTTTCTTCAAAGAGTGTGCTATCTTATCTCTTCTTCGCACATTTAATACAATTATAAATCATTAAAACTAAAGATAAAATGTTTTTATGCTACAAAAGCATGAACAACGCTTAATTTACACATAAATTATTGAAAGTTAAGTTAGGAAAAAGACTAGAACTTTTTTCAAAAATGTTGGTACTGAAATGTGTATATTGTGCAATAGCAACAAGAAAACGAAAAAAAGCCACTAATTTTATTCTTTGCAATGATAAAACACGCCTGTAGGTTTATTTAGATTGCTTCTATTATTGAATATGACCCCAGTCTCTTCATGAAAAAGCCACTAAAATAAATTCATGTTTTGCACATATTTATTCTGCAACTGATATTTTGCTGAACTTAACAACTGAATTAGGGAGTCATAAATTATTTCTCACTTTTCTTTCTGCTTAATAACGGATTTAGATGATTTTTAAGTAGTATAATAAGGCTGTAAATACACTTAAAAATAAAGGTATGTTTGCTTTTCAGTGAAATTTAGGTTATGAAAATGACTAGAACTTTTTTTCAAAAATTTTGGCACTAAAATGTGTATATTGTGCAATAGCAACGAGAAAACGAAAAAACCCACTAATTTTATTCTTTGCAATGATAGAACACACCTTCAGGCTCATTTCGACTGCTTCTATTATTGAATAGGACCTCCGCCTTTTCGTGAAATGCCACTTAAGTAAACTCATGTTTTGCACAAGAAAAAAAAATGCTTGTCGTAGTTTATTCAAATTTTATTCAAACAAAATTACATTATATAAATGTCAAGTATTTTTTTTATTAAATCCTCATACTTTCAGCAACATATCTGAGAATTTTGAGAGATATTGAAAGATTTCTGCACCCGTCACAATTTACTGAAGGGATACGTATACATGCAGATTAGGCTTAGTGGTTGACAGAAAATGCAATTTTTTGAAAAGTTTGACGGCCTGTAAAACAAAAACCAGATCACATATGGGCAAAAAAATTCATATGGTTACTTACCACCATAAAAATTTTAAATACACCAAATTTTATCAAAATCCGAGGACATGGGTTACAAAATCCCGTTTTCCTGGGTGGTTTGACGGATTGACCCGTACTTTAAAAAAATTTTTACCAGTTTTGCACAAAAACTCAATTCTTACAAAAAGAAAAAAAAAAAAAAACCCTTTAAAATCAACTTGTACCATAATGTAGTTCCTTCCATAACAATGTTAGTTTTTCCAACTGTGTAATCTCTCCTTATATAAATTTCTTTTTTGAAAAAATTATTTGTTATTATTTTCTTATTGAAGATTCACTAAAGTTGCTAGCTTTTTTTTATGTATCATGAAACTAGTTTATATTTTTTATTATTTTATGACAAAGTTATTTTTATTGTACTTCATTTTCTTTCAGATGTTGTTGGTGACGCCCTCCTTTTTGGATATCATTTCCTTTCAAAATGTGTCAATTCTGGTTAACTTTGACCAAATCTTGGGCGAACTGCCATTCCATGTTAATTTAGAAGTGTATAAAATTAGAAGAAATCTTCTGAAAGGTAATAAAAACATGATGGTTAACATTATCGACAAAACATACCAACAATATGTTTTCCAAGGAAGTAAGGTTGTGGCTGGAGAAATCATTTTTAATTGTCCAGAAGGCATTCATTTTGAAAAAATCGCATCTGTATAAGTATTTTAACTCTCAGATCAATAAAAGTATTGTAATTGACTCACTGACTTTATTTCCGGACCGACCATGTCCTAAATAGCAGTTTTTGCTTGCAGCAGTCTTGCTTCTCAATTCTGAAAACTTGCAGCAGACACGGCGTGACAAGTCTGCACATTTATCAAGTTTGGGGTACATTTATGCAAGCCTCGAAGTCGCTACAGAATGGAACTTGCAGCAAGTTTGTCATGCAAGTATCAAAGTGTGCAGCAAGTTTGTTGCAAACTAGTAGAAAAGTTAGCTTTGTGGTTTCAAATTTGCTTCAACCTTTTTTCAAACAGCTTTGGTATAAGTTTAATTCAAACCTAGCTTTGCTGTATGAAATTTGCTGCAAATTCAATTCAAACTTACCTTTGTCTTATCAATTTTGCTGTAAGTTTAGCTCAAGCTTTGCCATGACCACTTCGCTGAAAGGTCGTTGCAATTTAAATTTGTTTGTTGTATCAAGATTGCTGCTAATTCATAGCAAACTTAATAAAATATGATAGAAAGGTTAGTTTTATAGTATCAAGTTTTCTGCAAACTAGTAGAAAATACTTTTTGGATTAAAAATACTGTAAACTCATAGCAAACTTCTCTTATGCAGAAATATTTGTAAATGTATATACATTTCATTGCATTAAATTTATACAATATATTATGCACCTTTGAAACAAATCATTGATTTCTCAAAATAAATGGAATTCCTAGCGAACAACTAGTCTATATTTAGCAATTAAAAAAAAGACTAAAATTCACGCATAGTAATAAATATTTCTGTAATGTATCCACATACAAGAGAATTTTGTTCTAGTTTGTAATAAGTTAACAGTACTTTTGATTAGATTAGACTAAATATTTTTTACTAGTTTGCAAAAAGTTTGACAAAACAAAAATAACTTCTATGTTAGTTTTCAGAAAATTTGCAGAAATTGATACAAAAAAGCTAAATTCGTGAAAAAAAAAAAAAAAAAAAAAAAATCAGCGAATCATATAATAATCGGAAAACTAAAACAGAAGTATACAGTTCAGAGCTTTTTCAAGAGCTAAGCATTCTTACTTGTCTGATGGAGAAGAAATGAATTTTTACTTACCAATTAAAATATGAATTGTTTGTAATGTAAAACAATGCTCATGCATTCTTTGAACAGAATAAAAAATGACTCAATTATATACAATATATACAAAATAGGTGAATAAATTTGAGCCTCAGTTGCATGTAAATGTAAAGACATTATGTTTTACCATGTATAACCTGATTCAGGCATAAAAAAGTTTGCTAATCTGTAAACAAGCATTCACCTAATTTTATAAATAGTTATATTAAAGAAATTTTTCACTTTTCAAATGAACCTGAGCACAGGAAGTGAGGTAGAGAATATTTTAAACATTGCACAAGTTGTACTAAATTACATAGATTGGATTAAGTAGATTCCTTTAGAAGTCATATTTTTCACTTTTAGTTTTAAAAAATATGCTTGTTAAAATATGCAAAAGTTAGAATTAAATTACAAAAAATCTAATTACTAAAAGGTTTCTTTTAGACTTTCTGTATGACATTCAATAATATACAAGCACCAATTGATAAAACTTCACTCTGGATATTTTTCATCTTTGTGACTACCCTATTCTTAATGAAAAAAAACAACAAAAAATAAAAATTCAAAAAGACTTCTAAAAATATAGAGTCTTTTTATAATCAATTATTTCAAAAATGTTATCCAATACGATTTGAAACAATTATGCAGCACCGATTCTTCATGCTTTTGCATTCTAAAACAGAAAAAGTGCATTGAAAAACTATGTATAACACAATCCAGTTATAGTTATACACAGTTATAAACACATACATATAATTCCCTAGTTTACAACGCATACCCTCATATTAAGCAGCTATTTGAAAATGACTAATTATTCATGTTAAACTTACAAGATATATATATATATATATATAATGTCATATTTGCATTTTTATATTTTTTAGAAATTTTCTTTTCATTGCATAGCTAATGTCAAATTTTTTAGCAGCAGCTGCTTCTTATTCCCTGCAATAAATAATGAAAAAAACTTAGCTAGTTAGTTTTGCAGTCAAACCTCGTTTAAAGGAACTCCAAGAGACCGTTCAAAGCAGTATGCCTTATCCCAGTGGTTCCTTAAGTCCAGACCTCCGCGGATCCCCTCATGGATATTTACTAACTTCGCGGGCTCCCCCCCCCCCCGGCGCGTTAAAAAAAAACTTTATTTGATACATTCAAATTTTTTCTTCAAAATGTTTGCACGTTTGTTTCATGTACACAAAACTAATGCATGTGTAGCGTGTTAACTTATTTCTCTTTCTCAAATTGACTTTTAAGAGATTAAGAGAATCTAACACTTTTTAAAATTAAAATGAAGCTAAATATCTTATTAGGTGCAATATTCAGCTTAAGTCCGTCGCTTAGGTCAGGAGAACAGTAAGTTCCTATTCCGCATTCAATTTTAAAAATAAAATGTCAAGCATAATATACCACCCATACTACCAATACAATATACCTCCTGGCACAAGCTCGCAGGTCCCCGAAGCACTTTGGGAGACTGCCTTACCTGAAGAATGATGCACTACAAAACATAGGGTGGGGTTGGAAAATGTAGTTCATCTTAGTAGTATTTTGTCTTAAGTGTGTTCAACAGGGTACAACTTATTGCTTTTAGTAGCATTTTCACCTTTGAAACCAGTTTCAAATGAAAAATTAGCCTCTATCCGTACAAATATCTGTTGCAGAAATAATTGAAAGCACCACTGAAATGCCGAGCAGGATTCTTAACAGGGTTGGCAAAAACATATTTTTTTTTTTTTTTCAAACCATGGGCCCAGGGTTTTTTGGGTGTTTCATATACCCCCCCCTAAAAATGTATTTGCTGGACTTATTTTGGGGAGAGGGGGGAGCTATAAATTAAATAGTGGGTTTCTTTAACTTTTTAAGGAAAAAGATGGGATAGAAACTCAGTAGAGCTTTTTTTCAGGTTAAGTATGTTTGATGGAAATAAGTTAAAACGTTAAACATGAAAAACAACTTTTTACTGTAAATATTATATGCAATTTAACTAATGAAGTTTCAGAAAGCTGCTATGAAAATAATGGGGTAAATCTATAGCTATATAATATGTGGTTACAAAACTTAATTTCATCTTATTAAGAAAGGTCTTTAGAGTTGTGGATTTGAATGAGTAGAAACTCAGCAGTTGGAAAAATTACCAGAAGGGACTTTTGCCTAACTATTAAGTTGCCTACCAAGTTCTGCCTTAATTGAACATGTATTTACTACCTTCAGTAACAGGTAGACAGCTTACAAATAGCAATGTGGTGGACAACTAGTTCAAATTCAGCTTTGTCTGCAGAAAAGTGAAAGATGATGAAACTCAAGATTGGTAAAGTCTCAAATTTTGCTGTTTCTATGATTAGTGATGTATATTAGACAAATACCCAGTGGGTAGGTGAATTTTTGGAGTTTTATCTAATGCTTGGGTGAATAAAATATTGATGATAAACAATTGACATTAACGGAAACAAATGCAAAAGATTTTTCATTGGTATGACTAATCTAACGCTCTCTAAATTAAATGGACATAACTTACAGATACATCTCAAATAAAATACTTGATAAATTTTTCTTTAATAATCTAGATTTTAATATTTATTATTTTTTTAAGTAAAATTTTTTTTTAATGTTTTATTTTTTACTTATGCTGTTTATCCTATTCTGTTGTCTATCCCACTAATTGTAAATATTGTTAATATCTCGTTTATATGAGATTTATAACATTTGATGGTTTTGTAAGAAAAACAGTCGAAAACTTTGTACAATTGATGAAGTTAAAAATACAAGACAACGTGTCTACAAGTACAAATAAAAGGTTAAAATAGAGTTAAAAAACTCTAGCAGATAGCTATTTCGGGACTATTATGAATGAAGCCCCATCATCAGTGCAAAAAGATGATGGTTCACTGACACAAGTCAAGTGAACCAGGAATGTGAGAAACGTGAGGGTAAATAAACAGAACAGGAAGAGTAGGTACGCAGAAACTATTACGTCAAGGGTTGGACACGACAACTGCGCAACAAAAAATTACGTCACAGACGAAAAAGTTTTTAAATAAGAGATTTCCAAATGTTCGGGAAAGGAGGGGTGCTAGACAGATCATTGACAACTAAATCTGAATTTTTCCAGATATAATAGGATTCCCAAAAATCTAAATCAAAAATCGAAGAACAACTATGGATAATTTTTGCAGAGGAAAAATCAAAAATATGGCCACATGACCAACAATGTTGGGCAATGGAAGAGCGTTTGAAATCCTGTTTTTTAACACAATTTTCACGTTCTTTAACACGGAATTTTAAAGCGCGTCGTGTCTGTCCTATATATGTTAATTTACATTGGCATGAAATATTATAAATACCCCATCTATCAAGACCCTGAACAGGATGTTTGAGTTGCGAAAATTGTAATTTGTTCACTGGAGAAAAGGCGACCGAAAAATTGAACTTTTTTAAAATTCTGGCAATCTGAAAGCTGATTCTAGGAAAATATGGTAAAACAACGGTGTTGGAATAGTTCTCACAATTAGGTGTTTGATTTCGACCAGTAGGATTGATTAATTTCTTATAAATGTTATCTATGACACTGACTGTGAACCCCCGGTCCATAGCAATGCTTTTCAAATAATTAAGCTCAGCAGAAAGTAAACTAGAATTGGAACAAATGGACAAAGCACGGGAAACAAAAGTTCTAAAAACAGCTAATTTTTGTTTGGGGGGATGAGCAGATAATTTATGCGGCGGAAGAGTAACGGCAAAGGGTTTGCGAAAAACAGTAGTGTCGATAGTATTATCTTGACTAGTGATGGAAACATCCAGAAAAGAGAGATGACAGTCAGATTCAACTTCTATAGTGAATTGGATGTGCGGGTCTATGGAATTTAACACAGATAAAAGATTGTCGTGGATACTGCATCCTACAAACTGGCTAAGTTTTTGGTTTCTGTCTTTTCACCTCTCCTGTCCAGCAACAGTTTTACCGTCAAGAACTCCACAGAATTTGTCAATAAACTCCATAGTTTCCATATTAACAACCACATAATGGCTTCTTTCGACGTAAAATCTTTGTTTACTAACGTGCCTGTTGAAGGTGCGTTAGATTGCTTAAAAATAAGAATGTCTGAACATCATTTTTCACATTTTGAAATCAGTGAATTGTGTAACTTAACTCGCGCCTGCTTGGAACAAAACACCTTTATTTTTTATAATAATTTTTTCCGTAGGTCTGATGGTCTTTCGATGGGCAACCCTCTTAGTCCAATTTTAAGCGATATTTATATGCATTATTTCGAGGTCAAATTATTTAGGGTTTTACAGTTCGATTTTTACGTAAGGTATGTTGACGATGTGTTTGTTTTTTTTTCTTTGGACTCGTCTCTCCGTGTCCACGACAATCTTTTATCTGTGTTAAATTCCATAGACCCGCACATCCAATTCACTATAGAAGTTGAATCTGACTGTCATCTCTCTTTTCTGGATGTTTCCATCACTCGTCAAGATAATACTATCGACACTACTGTTTTTCGCAAACCCTTTGCCGTTACTCTTCCGCCGCATAAATTATCTGCTCATCCCCCCAAACAAAAATTAGCTGTTTTTAGAACTTTTGTTTCCCGTGCTTTGTCCATTTGTTCCAATTCTAGTTTACTTTCTGCTGAGCTTAATTATTTGAAAAGCATTGCTATGGACCGGGGGTTCACAGTCAGTGTCATAGATAACATTTATAAGAAATTAATCAATCCTACTGGTCGAAATCAAACACCTAATTGTGAGAACTATTCCAACACCGTTGTTTTACCATATTTTCCTAGAATCAGCTTTCAGATTGCCAGAATTTTAAAAAAGTTCAATTTTTCGGTCGCCTTTTCTCCAGTGAACAAATTACAATTTTCGCAACTCAAACATCCTGTTCAGGGTCTTGATAGATGGGGTATTTATAATATTTCATGCCAATGTAAATTAACATATATAGGACAGACACGACGCGCTTTAAAATTCCGTGTTAAAGAACATGAAAATTGTGTTAAAAAACAGGATTTCAAACGCTCTTCCATTGCCCAACATTGTTGGTCATGTGGCCATATTTTTGATTTTTCCTCTGCAAAAATTATCCATAGTTGTTCTTCGATTTTTGATTTAGATTTTTGGGAATCCTATTATATCTGGAAAAATTCAGATTTAGTTGTCAATGATCTGTCTAGCACCCCTCCTTTCCCGAACATTTGGAAATCTCTTATTTAAAAACTTTTTCGTCTGTGACGTAATTTTTTGTTGCGCAGTTGTCGTGTCCAACCCTTGACGTAATAGTTTCTGCGTACCTACTCTTCCTGTCCTGTTTATTTACCCTCACGTTTCTCACATTCCTGGTTCACTTGACTTGTGTCAGTGAACCATCATCTTTTTGCACTGATGATGGGGCTTCATTCATAATAGCCCCGAAATAGCTATCTGCTAGAGTTTTTTAACTCTATTTTAACCTTTTATTTGTACTTGTAGACACGTTGTCTTGTATTTTTAACTTCATTTGATGGTTTGCAGACAATAAGCCTCAAGGAAGCGTATTGGAGAGAGTAGCTTTTACCATACAATCTACAAACCTTCAGAAAATCAGATATGACTTTCTCAAAGTATTTGAATTATTTCTTGATCAGTTGTAGTAAAAAGCAATATGTGTTTCGCTAAAATCTTTTTCGTTAAAACTTAAGAAAGTAAATACAGTGGCGTATTTGTATTTGACTAAAAGTATAGTACATTTATAAAAGCTATTAAAATTCAAAACACATTGAAATTTTTTATATTAATCGTCTAGAACAAAAAAAAAATAATAATAAATGCATGTAAATTGTCAAAATATTTAATTTGATTGATTTTATTTCAAAGTTTTCAAAGATTTTTTAACAAACCCAAAAGTGGGCTAAATAATGTTTTTTTTTAACCTGCTTCTTAAACGTTATGGTCCTAAAGAATTATCATAAGCAAGCTATCATTTCTATGAGACTGAATCCCAATATCAAAACAAAATTTTTGAGATTATAGCCTGAAGTTTCTTTTAGAAGAACAACATATAGAAAATAAAAATTTAAATTAACTGAACTATGAATTTATGTACAACAATCAAGTTTAATACTGTTGGAGTTGTTGATGAGTATGACAAAAATTGTGTTGGAAAAATGTTTTACTAAGTATGTAACAAAACACCAAAAGCAATTGTTCAACTTCATTTCGTTGGGTGACTACTACAACTAGGTAGCTGCAAATTTTTAAACACTTTAGTTCACTTATGTTGAAAATTTTTGCTCAAAAGGGAAGACAGCAGAAAAAGACCTTAATCGTCATTCCTTATTTGTAGCATTCTCTCAACAATTTTTAGGATTTATTATTTACTTAGAAATATAATTGGGTTTTTGACAACGAAAAGTAACTTTTAATGTGACAAAGGTATAATAATAACAGTTTAAACAGTCAAATGCCGAGATTTTTTTTTCAACTGAAAATTTCACTGCACAGAATTGTTACAGAAAATATATTAATGAAAAATTAAAACATTATTTTATGCAATGCCCCCCCCCCCCTGGTGAGTAGCAGCAAAAAATAGCTTCCTCCAAGTGATAATGCATTCTATATAGTAGTATCAGTTATGAAAAAGGTAATATCCATTTCAAACCTTTGTAATTGAGAAGCAAAACTTTTAATGACATTTATTGCAGAACTAATAATACAATTTTATTTCCCTAAGTTATATTCAAAATTAGATATTAAATCCATATGTCTGAATGTTTCAGGTTGTTCATTGAAGTTCCAAAGTAATCTTTCTTTTTTCTCGTCTGTTCCTCCATAATAAAGTTGCAATTGATTGGCCAAGCATTGAGCTTCGTGAATTTTCTAAAATGAGAGAAAAGATTTAGTTAAAACATTTAGTAAATACAGTGGTTGGAGTGGAGATTTCAAAAATTTAAGACACAATTTTGATGAAATTTTAGGACATTTTTAAGACAAAAAAATATCAAGTTTTGAGGATTTAAAAGTAATTTATAAGCTTAAATTTTGTAGAAAATAATAAAACGTTTCATATTTTATCTTAAAAATTACAACATAATGGATTCAATATTTTATTCTTTTACACAGTAGAAATATTTTATCGTACGATTTAAATCTGGGTTAATCTAAGCTGGTAAGTTAAGAGAAAATCTTCCAATAAATTTTACTTTATAATAAGTATGCCAATAAACATTTTACTACAGAAGTAGAAAATATTTTTATGCACAGTTTTTGTCTTTTCATGAGAAACAAATTATTTTTAAATTAAATTGATCACACCCACAAATATACACATACAAGGATAGTCAAAAATTCTCACTACTTGGGAAAAGTGGCAGTGAGGATCTTAGAATTTTGTGGATTTTCAAGCGATTAAAAATTATCTTAAAATTTAAAGGACAAAAAAACAATAAAAACTGCAAAATTCAAGAATACCTTAATAAAACAATTCAATATTTTAAAATCACTTTTTAAAAAGCATGTAAAAAAAATTCTTCAGCAGTTATTAAAGAACTTTCATGGTATTTATTTTATTTGAATGGCTGATAAGAATTTTTGACAAGATCCCCCCCCCCTCCCTCTCCCACACAGAACAGCAATTTGAGAGACAAAGGGAATACCCATTCTTTTTTAAGTTGAGCTATGACAGTGACAATGCTTACCTCCTTTTGGGCAATTCATTCAAACAGATGCTTTATTGGAGCGGATTTATTTTGGAATACTATATGAAAGTAGCCTAACCCCAAGCAGCACAAAGGCGTTCAAAACACGTTCTGCAACACGTACAGAGCGCACCAGCCGGCACGTTCAAAACACGTTCTCGCAGCACGTGTTGTCAACGTCTATGTGTCTCATCGATCGATGGTAATATGACACGTCGAAATCTGGTGTTGACCACCTTTTTTTGTCCCAGTTTTGAACGTGGAATGATAGGTTATATTTAGGTTCTGGAAATACGTTTGTTTTCAGTGCTCCCCAGCTGAAAAAGTATACTACGTATACCCCACTATCCGATGGCCGTGACGCGTTTTAACCGTGACGTCATTTTTGATCCACCATTTTTGATCCATGATCGTCGCCATCTTGGTTTTAATTATTTAATTTAACTATCGATTGTTTAATTACTTTGAATTTAATATATTCATTCCGCGGGATTCGAACGCGGGTCCCTTGCGATTGCAGCCGGACACGCTAACCACTATACGCTACTTGATCTCATCGAGGGAGAAAAATAATACTTTAAATGGAAATTTTTTTTGCAGGAGGCGCCATCTATGAAAGACTAAGGGCGTAAATCATATAATTTTATTAGTATGAATGCAATGCTTTTTTACTGAAATGCATGCAAATCTGATTAGGATCTTGGGAGAAAGAGTTGTTTAGGATAAAACTTAAAGTTTCTGCAGGTATTATTCCTTTTCCCTTTCTAAAAAGCAGCAATTCACGACCTCAATTCTGAGAAATTAAGCACCTCCTTAAGCACTGAAATGACACCGTGATAATATCAGGGCTGCAGAGTCGGAGGAAAAATGGTCGACTCCGACTCCGACTCCGGGATTTTAAAACTTTCGACTCCGACTCCCGACTCCTACTTTTTTTGAAATTATTAATTTTTTTACCCAAATGTGAAGAGGGAAAAACCCTAAACAAAGGTTGAAATATTAAGTCCATTTTTAAAAGTTTCATTTTTATTCATGGTCGTAGCCAGGACTCACTTTAGGGGGGGGGAGCAAGCTAGGGTATCCCAGTTGGAGGTCATGGGAGGTCATTGTGACCTCTCGAAAAGTTTAATTTGGTCATGAATTCTCGCAGGTAATTTCACCACATTTACCTCAATTCTCGGAGATCACTGTGACCTCCCAAAAAGTTCATTTTCTCCAGAGCAAATGACAAGTGCCGCTCTTGTCATTTGACTCCGTACAAAACTAATCCTTTTCTTGTTAAATGGCCAGATTTTATTTTAACACAATGCATTTTTGCTGCAAATATTTTTTATTATCTTGCATAAGCCCATACATAGCAATTCGTTTCACAAAGCAAACCCGCCATTTTGAAGCCCTTTTTAATGATCCTAGATGCTTAGGATTTGGATATTGGACGCTGAAAATTTGTATCTGTTAGTTTCAAAGACATGTTTTCACCACCATAAAATTTCATCGAAATCGAAGGTGGTTGGAGTCGGAGTCGGAGTCGACATGTTTTTCAGCAACTCCGACTCCGACTCCTTTAGTCCAAAATCAGTCCGACTCCGACTCTTCGACTCCGACTCCGCAGCCCTGGATAATATTACTGTTTTTGCACGTCAAATATCACGTTCCTTAAGCACTGAAATGACACCGTGATAATATTACTGTTTTTGAACGTCAAATATCACGTTCTTTAAGCACTGAAATGACACCGTGATAATATTACTGTTTTTGCACGTCAAATATCACGTTCTTTAAGCACTGAAATGACACCGTGATAATATTACTGTTTTTGCACGTCAAATATCACGTTCCTTAAGCACTGAAATGACACCGTGATAATATTACTGCTTTTACACGTCAAATATTACGTTCTTTAAGCACTGAAATGACACCGTGATAATATTACTGTTTTTGCACGTCGAATATAACGTTCAAGTGACACTTAGCACCGTTATTTGACCAATAACACCATTTTTGCACCAAATTTGAACGTTCTGGTGCTGCTGGGGACTTAATTTGGAGCTAATTACGCTTCGCTATTACCCTCAAAGGAGGCATTTCTGTCAAGGTCATAGCTCAACTTTCCAGGAGTATGTTTCTCATTCGCTGATTTTTCATTTCTTTTCATGAGGGAGGGGGGGGGGGGGGACAGAGTAAAAACATCTGATCATATTCCCTTCCCAACCTTTTTTTCTGCAACACTTGCTCTGGAAAGCTGTTTTTATTTTCTTTATAATTTTACTTTTTTATATCTTTTTTTGAGAATAGAAGTGACTGCAAGAGTTATAAAGAATAGATAAAACAAACAGCTTTATCTTGAGTACATCTTTCAATTCATTGTCCCTCCCCATTTCTCCAGGAAAAAAAAACATGAAACATTAGGTTTTTCTTTATTTTTAAAGAAAATTAATGAGGGATTTTCAACTGTTGTGGTAACATATACGAGGTTTGTCCGGAAAATACGTATAAAAGTTAAATAAAAACCTTATTTACCAATTGGCAGCCACCGGCAGGTTGCATTACTGTTATAGACAATCCCATCAACCCTCAGTTCAAGTTAGAACGCTCTGCGTGTAAATTTGAGTGTGTGGTTACTAGTTGAAGGTAACCCTCTTTTCAAACCGCATCGGCATGAAGCTATCTGATTGTAGTCCAGGCTAGTGTCCATTGAAATGTCATCGAACTTAAAATTTTTACATATATGACATTTTTTGGCGGTTTCTATATGAATTTGACCTGCTGATTCCGAATCCGTTGAGTGCCAGACGCTAAACCTTGAGCATTTTTGTCAAAATGGCGAAATCCAATATGGCTGCTGTAAAAGGTACGAAGCAAATTAATGCAATCGTGCGTGCAATGAAACATTTTATACACTTAAAAATGATTGTACTCTTTAGTCAAAATATAATTCTATTGAAAATTTATATTTATGAAAAGTATACGAATAAAAAAATTATCAAAATGGTAAAATTCAAGATATCAGCCTGAAAAGTTGTAAGGTTTGTTTTCAGGTATTAATCATTTTTTAAACCGTAATTTACATGAAAGTAGAATGTTTTAACAAAGATAAATGTTTAAAATGATATGCAGGGAGCATAAAAATGTGATTTAGCCTAAAAATAACACTTTAAAAATATTTAGAAACATTCCAAACTTAAGTTTCGGGATTTTGCCGGTTTAAACCAATTTCCTGCAAGAAACAAGTTTCTTTTGCGAAAAAGTTTCCCATATTGATACAAGTTGCATGAATGCGAACTTCTCACCGGTGTGAAACGTATTTTTAACTACCAGTTGAAAGGTATATCCAACGTGTTTGTTTAGTGTTTCGTCTTCAGCTGGATTATAGATTGTTCAGATTGACATCACCCAAGTAAGGGTATGTGCAATCTATCGATATTGTAGTTTTGGATGAATTTCAAACAAATTAGCGGCTCAGCTATTTGCTTGAATTTCTGCCTTAGCTATAGCCATATTTGTTAAACTGCTCCAGGAGCTTTCCTGGTAAGCCAGAAAGGTGCCAAACTGCTACCATCAACCTATCTCAAAGTTTTTTGCAAGTTTCCGATTTATTGCCGTAAAGTGACTGACTTTTGTTTGGAAGCGTTATAAATTCTTTAGCTAGGTTTTTGATTTTAGCAGGATACTTTCCTGATTTCTTCCAGGTATGTTACTGGCAGAAGTTAAGCCTATAACTGCCATTATTTTCCAGGAGTGTTTCGCTTTGTTTTAAGTGAAACTGTGAAGAGAGAAATTGGCTTAAAACATATCAGACAAATAAAAAACATATTTTCCGGTAAGAAGAGAATCGTATGAGAAACACCACTACAAAAAATTATTTTTTTTCTAATGAAAAAGCTAGAACATGCTTAGGGCTAATGAGATATATTCGATAGATGTTTTGTGATAACTTTAGAAGCGTCTGCGAATCAACCGAACAAAACATTGTTACTAAACTAAAAGGGAGAAAAAAGTCTTGAGACTTATCTGGAAGATTCATTAAATATTTTGCAGTAATTTTAAAAATACCTGTGAGACAGCAGAACAAAATATTGTTGCTACTTAACTAAAAAAATTTGCAAAGTTTTCTATTTTGATGCTTTATTTTAACAGAAAGCCTTTTTTCATTTTACTACTTCAAATGACAGTACAAATCACTATACCTACCATCTCTACAAAAATGTGTTTAGTTTTTTTTTCCTTTCTTGATGTGATATAGACTTAAACGTAAAGTATTGATAGGGCTTAAAATGCAGAGGACTCGGGTAAAATTGGCAAGACACAGATGCATGCATGTGACAAAACGTGTCCTCAAGGATGCCACTAAACATTAAGAAGGTTAAAACAATGCTTACGTTCACCGCAAAGACTAAAATCTGTGATTCAAATCATACGCCAGACACAAGAATGGTATATGGTTTAATGGAGTCATCAAGGGAAAGCTTCCTTGCAGAAATTATTTAGTCATGAACTGGCTCCTCTTCCTACTGCTTTATTTGATGATGAGTGAAATATGAGAGGTCCAAATAAATCTGCACAAGAGTCAAAACTAAAGGCAGTTTTCAGGGTAGGCGGTAAGAGTAGTCCAGAAATTATCATTCTTGGTGAATGTGCAACATTGTGGGTAGTACCTATACTCGCAAAGCTACCTGCTTGAGTAATTGTATTGATGGTGCAGAAAACCTTATTAAGCACGAAATACAAACCATTCTTGCGGTGCACAATCTGTTTAAGAGATACGATAAATTTAGTACTACGTCACAACGTCGAGCCACACAAGAGAAAAATGTCTATTGTGTTTTTCAACTTAATGAAAAATCACCACTTTCTAAAAGAGATATCTTACTGAAAATAGTACCAAATATGACGCAAGTAATTAAGTTTGTTGTGAGCCGACTGTGTTCGATCCCCAGGTCAATGTGTAATTGTTACTGGTACCGATTCTTTTCCGATTAGATTGGTGTTGGAATTCAACAAGCTTTTGTTTCTCATTAAGAAGCTGATGTGATTATGACTCACTATTTAGCTAAAGTCAGTAGTATTCCAAAAGAATTTAGAAACCTTCCAAATTAAAGTAAGTCACTTTACGGCAAGAAATTGTAAACTTCCCAAAAACTCTTAGATAGGTTGATGGTAACAGTTCAGCACTTTTCTGGCTTACAAGGAAAGCTCCTGGAGCAGTTTAACAAATATGGCCAGTGCTAAGGCAAAAATTGCAAGCAAATAGCTAAGCCGCTTATTTGTTTTGCAATTCATCCAAAACTACAACATCGAGAGATTGCACATAACCTTACTTGGGTGAAGTCAATCTGGACAATCCATTATCGAGCTGAAGGCAAAACACTAAACAAACAGATTGGATATACCTTCCAACTGGTAGCTAAAAATATCTTTCACACCAGTGAGAAGTTCGCATTCATGCAACTTGTATCAATATGGGAAACTTTTTCGCAAAAGAAACTTGTTTCTTGCAGGAAATTGGTTTAAACCGGCAAAATCCCGAAACTTAAGTTTGAATGTTTCTAAATATTTTTAGTGTTATTTTTGGCTAAATCACATTTTTTATGCTCCCTGCATATCATTTTAAACATTTATCTTTGTTAAAACATTCTATTTTCATGTAAATTACGGTTTAAAAAATGATTAATACCTGAAAACAAACCTTACAACTTTTTAGGCTGATATCTTGAATTTTACCATTTTGATAATTTTTTTATTTGTATACTTTTCATAAATATAAATTTTCAATAGAATTATATTTTGACTAAAGAGTACAATCATTTTTAAGTGTATAAAATGTTTCATTGCACGCACGATTGCATTAATTTGCTTCGTACCTTTTACAGCAGCCATATTTGATTTCGCCATTTTGACAAAAATGCTCAAGGTTTAGCGTCTGGCACTCAACGGATTCGGAATCAGCAGGTCAAATTCATATAGAAACCGCCAAAAAATGTCATATATGTAAAAATTTTAGGTATATGGCATTCTAGCCTGGACTATTGAGGAACAGCGAATCAACATCAAATTTCTTGCAAAGCGAGGCGAAAATGGCCGTGAGATTTTTGAGTGTTTGAAGCAAGTTTACAGAGACAATTCTCTGAAGGAATCAAGAGTGAACAAGTGGTTAAAAAGGTTCCGGGAAGGCCGTCAAGAAGTGAAGAAGCTCAATCACTGTGACTGACAACCCGCCTTATTCACCCGATTTAGCCCCTTGTGACTTCTTCTTGTTCCTGAAAAGCAAAATGGTGCTTCGGGGGCGGCACTTGGGAGATGTGGAAGCCATCAAAGCAGAAACGACGAGGCAACTGAACAGCATCACAACTGAACACTTTCAGCAATGTTATCAACAGCGTTAACAGCTTTGGCAGAGGTGTATTTTGTCTCAGGGTACTTTGAAGGAGAACATGTTGTAATACCGGAATTGAAAAATTCAGTTGTTATTCAATTTTATACGGTAGGTTTAGGTTTAATTTCCTTTTTCTGTACAAGTACGAAGTAAAATAATAAAAATTTTTGGATTTTTAGGGCGAATTTTAAAATTTTAGGACAACTCCTAGCAATCTAAATATAGCTATTTCAGAAATGCTGATTGCTACATTTGCCAGTTTTTACAAAAATGCAAACAAATTTAAATCGGCTGTGAATTATGAAAAAGGTCTGATTTTCTACGGAAAATAAAATAATAAATGCAACGCGATTGTAAAAGAAAAAAACTTTGTCAAGCGAAAAAACAAGCGATTTCTGACAATCGTGGATTTACAACATCAGTTTTGTAAAATTGGCGTTGGTACGGGGTAGAAACCTCAAGAGTCTTATTCAACTTCTACCTACAGGTAGCAATTTTTACAGCAGCCCTTTGTTGATTGAAGAACAAAAGTTTCGCATTTGTTCGCAGATCACATGTTTAGTTTGTTTAAACAGATTTGGCAGACTTACGTCTAATTTATTTTTGATTTTTTTTTCATACGTCTTTCATTATTAATTAAATTTTAGCTATTAAAAATGGCTTAGTTGCTGTGTCGTGGGTTGTTGTAACAGATACCATTTTGGCTGATCGATTGGTATTTCGACAGGAGTGATAATTTTTATGAAAATCTTTTTTCTCTTCTGAGGAGGGGAAGTTTTATCTTTTCTTAATTTGTTTCTTTTTTTTTGCGCGGAAAGAGGACCTTTTTTTTTGTTTTAGTTGTAATGCATACTTGATTTAAATTTTTTTCCTCATGGGAGAAAGCTAGGTTCTACTGTTTTATTTAAAATGTACGATGCATATCTTAACTATAAATTCTATTTTCTTCTGAGGGAGGAGAGAGGCAGTGGATGATCCAGGTTTTACTTTTTGGGTCTCCATTTTGTGAAAATGTAAAATATTTTTGTGAATTTTCTTAATTTTTGTGACAAAATTTTTTTTATGAATTTTCTTTTTTTTTCTGGAAAAAAAAGAGCATTTTTAGTCGTTATAATTTGTTAGGAAAGCCCTAACAAATATAATAAGGGCAAATGCTGTAACATATAAAATAAAAAACGTAAAATTCTTGGATTTAATAAAAGATCATAAAAAGTGATGCATTCAAACAAATTTTAATTGCATGTTATTTGTTGGCTAATCCGTTATTACTGGCGTTACATTCACACAACTTCAGTTGTTCATACTTTATTTAAAAATGCTGTTGAAGTTTTAATGAAAACAGTAAATTAAAGCTCACTCCAGACATAATTATCACCAAACAAAAGTTTGAGATTATTAGTGAAAGTCGTAGGAAAATCTAGAAAATGTATAGTACGGGCGTTACAAAAAAAAAAAAAAAAGACATGGCGTTTTGAATGTTATGTAACACTGCTACTTTTCTGCGAATCTATTGCACCTATGACCTTCTGGATTTTTTATAGTAATTTCTTCATTAATCAGGTATAATATACAACAATGTTGCGCTTTTGTTGAAAAATTTAATTTTATGAATTTTTAGTTGTGGTTTTGGTTGTTACAAAGTGGTTACAGGCGTTATACGTATAACTTTTGCGTGGATAAACATATGTAAACGGCCATTTTAAATATTTTTTCAGCTACATATCAAGTCAAATAATGGACATTTGAGCAGAAAGGTCCTCCAATTAGTTCATTGGATTAGATATAAGCTTCAATTGATTACTCTAGACTTTGGAAGCTCTCATATCCCTTGAGTTATAATTTCCCATGAAACTTCCCTAGAAAACCCACACCTTCCCGTGTCTCTTCAGATATTTTAGTTCTTATAAATCCTCATAATCATCAGCGACTTTAGCTCTGTATTTCTCCAGTACTTGGCTAGGAAAAACGTCTACAAATTCGCTTATGTAATCAATATTATTAGTACCGAGCACCACGTTGCTTCCACTACAAGTGTTCTCTTCTTTGAATACATGGAAAATAATCACACATGATTAATTTCGGTTATAGAGGGAACTAGTTAACCACAATCAAATAAAAAAAAGTCCAACTACAATGTTTGTTTCTGGAACATCTTTGCTACTATAACTTCTGCTTAATAATAGCAATTGATGGAAAAGACACAATAATACATAATTTATAGACATTGCACGAAAATATGTACAGACTCTGAAAAGAAGCATGAATAATAATCAATTCAAATGGAATGGTATACATAGGAATATTATTCAATTCACGTTAACGGTCTTAAAATTAGTGCTTGCATCAATAAGTTTAACTTTCCGAATTTTTTTTTGACATTTTCTAAGACTTTTTTGACAAATAATATTCACTTGGTCAATATTTTCACATCTGATAAAAGTTAGAAAACAATTCTAATATATTTACAACAAAAATGTGCAGTTTAGAATTTAAACAATATTTTCACAAACTGGTTTTATGAAAGAAAATTTTAGATCCTCCAAAAATTAAATAATAATTATATTACTGCCCCACATGGAATTTTAAAATAAGTAGAAAGAAAGGGAGCTTTATGTTCTACAAATATACACATTAAAATACAATGATTAAATGACTTTGTAAAATTTTAAGTCTTTACAGTACATGTTAATTGTTTAATTTGTTAGGACACAGAAATATCAAAAAAAAAAAAAAAAATTAAATATGTAATAATATTTTTTTTAAATTAACCTACCAAAGCTTTGTCATCATATTCTCCTTTCATTAAAACAATGCCTGGAAATAAAAATGATTTCTAATTAGTAAAACAATTTTTACAATATACAGGGTGTCCCAGTTAAGTGTTTCAGAAGTTGTAGTAGCTTTAAGGTGCATCCTAATGACTCAAAATTAGATAGCAATGAGAGGTCAAAAACGTTTTCCCGTAGGGGTGACATTGGAGATATGCAAGGATTATTTCAGACAGTTCAGATTTGCCTTGCGCCCAAGACGCAAGGTGTGCGTTGTAGCTGGTGGATAAAACTCCGAACAGTTACTTTGATTCATGTACTTTTTGCTTTTTTTACATGTATTATTAAAAGTAATTTTCATTTACATTTAGTTCTTTTTATGCTACTTCTGTGTACATTACTGCTTCAGGCAAGCATTTCCAACCCTGCATTGCTGTATGATCTCAAATCGTCAGGATGCACCCTATCCCATCTAGAAGTTCTAAAAAACTATATATATATATATATATATATATATATATATATATATATATATATATATATATATTAGGGTGATTAAAAAAAATTTGAATTTCTCTGGTCTTACCCTGCAGTTTTTTTACACTATTCATGAATGTGATGTATGTAAAATTTTAGCTCGATTGAATAATATTTAGAGGTCGCTCAACGGGATCGAATTCTGATGAAAATAAGCAATTTCGAGAGTTGGAGTATATAGCTTCATTACCCGAAATAATATTATTGTTCATATAAAATGGAATAACTTTAAACGTTAGTTTACTCTACTAGGTAATTAGTCAATAAAATAATAGCTCAAAGTGAGTTGTAACGATTACTCCCCATCCCCCGCTCCAAAGCTGCACTATCTCTTACCTGAGTTTGGGTAGAAAATGCAGCTGCAAGCTCGGGCTGTGGTTTCTGTTTTCTTTTCGGTTGTTTGAGGTGTATAAGTTTATTTGGCTAAAACACCTAGCATCCACTCTAGACAGGGCCCAGTATAAGTGACAGAAAGCCACTTTGATAGTAGCTGCTACAGTACAAAGTATGGGTCAAAATGGGGAGGATTTGACAACGTCTATCAAACGGTAAATGCAACTATTCGCTCTGAATTAGCCGTTAACTTACAAAAGTCATTTAAATCTAGGACTTCCTTTGATAGTTCACTGGAACGAAACACTTATGCAAAATATATTGGGAAAATGAAAGAGGATCGGCAGGTTTCATACCAGTATTAGCATCAGGAACACAAGCATAGATGATTTACTTCTGGGTTCTAGTAAGTTAGTCAGGCACTAGAATTGCCACGGCAAATGCTGCTGTACAATAACCAGTTAGATAAATGGGAACTTACTGAGCTCGTACGTTGTATGTGTTTCGATACGACATGCAGTGCCGGTACTAAAGTTGGAGCATGTTTGAACTTGGGGAAAAAAAAAAAACTAGGGAAGCAACTTTTATATTGTGCTTTCCGCCATTATATTATAGACACTGTGTTTTCTGTGGTATTACAACCGAAGTCTATTCTAGTCTTGATTTCTCGGTATTTTAACCGATAAACCAAGGAATAGGTAGAATTGGGGTATTTGATTGCGTATAATGTCAAATGCGGTGTTCACGCAATTGCGTGGAACCACCCACTGCCATTAGATCTACAATACTGCTTTTTAAGCGGTTTCAGCAATCATAGTCAAGAATAAAACATTCTAATTTTAAACCTGGAGTGAGGAACGATGAGGTTGATGAGTTGGTAGCATATTCAGAGCAACGTGCAACTAGTAATGAAGTTGCGCAAAGTTAACTTCTGATGACCCGAGAGCTTCGGCTACCTTGTGATCTCGTCTTCGGTCTCCCTCCAGATGCCCCTTCATCGCCTGAGGAATACGTCCAGGATCTCCAGGCCCGGTTGGAGGACGTTCATCACTTCGCACGGGAGCGAATCAACATCGCGACGGAGAAGATGAAGACCCGATACGACACAAGGTCCACTAATCATGACTTTCAAGAAGGTGACAAAGTATGGCTATGGAATCCCATTCAACGTAAAGGTCTGTCACCCAAATTGCAGTCGCATTGGGATGGAGCTTACACAGTTCTCCACCGGCTGAACGACGTCGTAGTGAGGATCCAGAAGTCATCACATTCAAAACCTAGGGTTGTCCATTATGATCGGCTAGCCCCATACTATGGCCATAGTTCGTAACATAAATCTAAAGCTACCATGGTAATTTGTTTGTAAATTTTGTAAATAACTTTTGCCTTTAATTGTTTGTAATATTACTTTATCAATGTTATTATTTCTTTCATGTTCTCATTGTTATTGTTTATCATGTTTATGATTGGTCATCATGTAATGTGTGTATCTGTAAGTTTTCCCTTGCTTCCTTTCTGGGGATTGTACTGCCCGGGACGTGCAGTCCTTGGGAAGGGGGCAATGTTACAAATCTTATAAATAGTTGTTGTTTTTCCTGCCTTGCTTTATTTTCATTATTTTTGGTTTTATCTGGCGACATGTTGCAAATGTATCTGAAGATATCACTTTTATCATCTGTATACCGGCCCTGAAACACTTTGCAGTTTTTACATTTGCCCTAACTTTAATAAGCGTGAAGACATTTTCGCGTGGTTTTTTTTTCTTATCGCTAGAATTTGTGAATGGATTGTTCAAAGTTATGAATGAAACAAAATATTCCAGGTTTTTCTCGAATATTGTCGTAATTTCTTTTCGTGTATAAATAGCTGGCCTTGAACACAAGTCAGTCAGTTGTTTTCAGATTTGATCTGGTGACTCGTTTTCGTTCGCTTGGCGAATGGTTGTTTTGCTTTTGTAATTGCTTAATTACTGTTCACGTTAGATACGTGGTGCTGATTTACTGTTGAGAGTACAGTGTACTATTTGCTGCCTAATTGCTGGATGTTTAGCAATTGTTTCCTGCTCTTATTGTAAATAGTGTACATACTTGTAAATAAATTTATAGTTACTTCCTCAAGATTGGAATGCTCATTTGAAGAAAGTTGAAGGTGCTACGGACTCGTTACAATATATATATATATATATATATATATATATATATATGTTACGGCCAAAGCCCGAAATCGGCCAGTTCGCAAATTGGCTGGCCACTTCGCGAAGTGGCCAATATCACCTCAAAATGACCGGCCAAAGTCCGATCTTTTCTCGATTTCGGGGTTTGGCCAGCCAGTTCGCGAAATGGCCTGAGGTGATCGGCCAAAGTTAGAAAAAAAGGTCGTGTCACATTTTGTATTTGTTTACCGTAATTCTAATAACAATCACATTAAAATCTGCCACAGAGGAGGGGTGGATACATAAATAGTTTTTGTGAGGGGCCCAGAAAAGTAAAAAGTGCTTCTCCCCTACATTTTTTATGAAAAACATTCTCACCAAGTTCCTTTAAATTAAAAAAAAAAAAACGAAAAGAAAAGAAAAAAAAACGTAAAGTCAATTAATCCACTTTAAAGTGAAGAAAGACTACATACGTGTACTAATTTAGTTCGAATGTGCGGCGGAAAAAAATCATTTTAACATTTTAAGCCGATTAACTATTAAACCAGTGGTTCCCAACATGGGGGCGATCGCTCCTGAAGGGCGACTGAACTCCTGAAAGGGGTGGTGAATTCTTAAGGGGAGATGGGTATTTAGATGAGGAAAAACAATAGAAATAAAACTAGCGAAAACTGAAATTGTAAACATGTACGAAACCGGTGGTTCAGAGTTGATCGGAGTGTCTTTAGCTAGGTGACGTCTTCTGATGACATTAATTAACGAAGAAATTAATTAAAAACCTTTAATAGTATTTTTTTGTGATTTTTGAATTCAAATTAAGGTTTCAAATAAAACTAATTGAATTTCTAATTAAAGTTCGAGAACTTCCTCCTTGCACCTTGGATGAACCTTAGGAAGTATTTTGTCATTTATTGCCAATTTTATGAATTTTTAAATTGTCAATTTATTTTAATTCAAATTTTTAATTTCAATGATTTTAGTTCCCTCAGAGCCTAGTGTACTTCTGTTTTTTTGAAAAGTACGTCGAAAATCTAAGATGTTTCCCTTCAAATGCTTCAGTTATTCGTTTTGTAAAAGAAAAAAAAAATAAAGGTATTTTATTTATTTATTAACATTTGTAGTTTATAAGTCATGAGTTTAAATGTAGTTATAATTGCTTTTTTAAGTATATTTTACTTCAAATTAAAGTTAGGTACTTGTATTTTGAATAATATCAATGTTCACTTGCGCCAACTTATTGTTTTTTAAAGGAAGGTGGTGGTGGGGGGGGGGGGCGATAGGTGTCAGTCAGCGTCTTGAAGGAGGCGATGAGCTCAAAAAGGTTGGGAAACACTGTATTAACCATTATGTCAAATTATTCAATATTATTTAACCTAATTAGTAAATAATGCACGGTATTGCTTAGAAACAACTGTCAATATGATTTAAAACAAAAAATTATCAAAACGAAATCGGCACTTTTTTCCAACGCAGATGAATTAATGAATGAATTGTGATACATATTATGTACCATTGCTTTCGCAAACCCTGAGTTTTATGTATTCTTTTACCCTGACTAACCCCTGATTGCCATTTATTCCCATAGAAATCCAAAGTGATGTTATTCAAATATTCTGTGCATGAGTTTTTATTAAAGACATACAAGTAGTTCAAATTTTTTTACGAATGTTTTGGAGAAATTAAAAAGCAATTGAACATTAAACTACTGAGCATTTAACAATTGAACATTAAACATTTAGTAAAATTATTTTTATGCCTTTGGGAGAGGCTCGGGCACACTGTCTCCCCCCCCCCCCCACTTCTAAAATCCGCTACTGCTACAGAGTAGTTTTAGGACGAATCCACACGCTAATAGGATCGACTATCGGAAAAAAGGCTAAGGTGGGTAGTAGCGTGAGTCACCGCTGGTAGTCGGAACGGAGTGAGCAAAGATCTCACAATACTAGAAAACTCATGTTCCCTTATGAAAAGTTCCTCTCCCATGAAAAAAAAACTAACAAACAAAAATATAATCACATTATCTACTGAATTAGTTAATTACAGAAAATTATCAGTATCATCATTTGATAGTACAACAAGACTATCTATGTTATAGCATTTCGAATTGCACAAGAGTTTGCTATTTTTACATCTACAGCGATATGTTGAGCACTTGGTAGTAGGGCTGCGACATCGATGTCGATGTTTTGGAAACATCGATGTTTTTGCTAAAACATCGATGTTTTTACCATCGATGTTTGAGGGTCGATGTTTTCCCAACATCGATGTTTTGGGTTCGATGTTTTTTTCGATGTCGATGTTTTTAATCCAGCAAAAAAAGCTTGATAAAAATGATAGAAATAATATATTTTAATTCTTAATCAGAAGTCTCAGTATTAATCTCATTAAAAATTTTCTATGATTATTATCGATGTTTAATTCTCGATGTTTCTAAAACATTTCTAATTTGCTTTCGCCATTTTTTTTTAAATTTTATTTATTTCATTATTATTCTTTGTATAAATGTTTTATGTTTCAGCAAAAAAAAAAAAAAAAATCATCAAGATATACGGCCAAAAGTTCTATCGTTAATCAGCCGTTACACTACCTCGTTAGAAGACGTTTTTGATAGTTAGCATCGATTCTTTAAGGTCGAAGTCTTTTAATGATCACTGTTTCGCTTTCGATGTGTTATTTTCCTTCGATGTCTGTTTTACACTTCAGCAAAAAGCAATAAAAATATGCAATAAAAAATCTGATAAATGCAATTTATCAGTTGTAATATCTATCGTATTAAAATAGTTTTTTTTTTTTTTTTTTTTCAATTACTACCGATGATTTACGGTCCACGATTTTTAAACATCATTGCTTTGTTTTACTTTGGAAATTTTTTTCGATAACGGTGTTTTACATTTCAACAAAAACTGTTTCATAAAAATATGCGATAAATAAAAGTAATACAGTTAATCAACAGTTGCAGTATATATCTCACTAAAAATGTTTTCTATAATTGACATCGATATCATACAGTTGATGTTTTTCAGGAGACAAAAGATAAATCTAATTGAGTGATATAAAGAGGCGCAATGGATTGGGGAGTTACTGTATTACTGTACATTTAAATGTGTAAGTAATTTTTATGAAAAAAGATCGATGTTTTGAAACATCGATGTTTGAAAACATCGATGTTTTTTGGTCGATGTATCAATACCATCGATGCCTTAATTTCGAAACATCGATGTTTTGCCTTCGATGTCGCACCCCTACTTGGTAGTACGACTGCGACTGCATCGAACAGCAAGCACATCGCACATTGGCCAGGGAGTTCCGGCCACTTCGCTAAGTGGCCGGCCAAAGTCGCATATACGCAGTTCATTTCCAGTACATTGGACATTGGACACGTGCCCCGGCCAATGTGCGAAGTGGCCGGCCAATTCGCGAAGTGGCCGGACTTCGGGCTTTGGCCGTAACATATATATATACACACACACATATATAGGACGCTGATTAAGCTTTTAAATGAAAAATTGACCAATTAAAAGCTGATTTGCTAAATATTTAGTATGCCCCACTGAAAAAGTAATTACAGTATATAAAGAATTAAAATCAAGGGTTAAAAAAAAAGAACTTTAAATAAAATGCAATAAACAGCTTTAAATTAGCTTATATTAAAATAGCTAACATCTTTTTACATAATTGAAATAATTACAAGGTATGCAAAAGGATTTAAATCTTAAACACTATGCAATTTTTGACGAAACACGTGCTTGATATTGGTACATTTAAAAAAAAAATCAATTTTTACTAAATCTCAGCTGTTTATTATAAAATTCATTTAAATAAGCCAGTTCTTGCAATGCATTAAATTTTAGGACAATTTTTCTACAATATATCTATAATACATAGATTTTCCCAAAACAAAATGACTGTAGGGAAAAAAATTGAATTTTTACTGTACACAAATAAAATTAAAGAAATGCCAGTAAAAGCAGAGAACTTGGAAGCTATGACTATATATATAAAGTTAATCACTATTCCATCATCTAAGCTGCTCCTTGATTGCTGTTTAAAAAAAAATGGAGTGGATTGGTTTATAATAAAAGGTGAAGGAAGGGCTTTTTTAACAAAATAAATAAATACATAAATAAAATAGTGAAATAGAAATAAAAATTATAATAATAATAAAATAGGTTTCAAAATAACAAATGAAACAACCAATGGGGCAACAGTATTATTAAATGAAAACTTGCTTTGGAAAAAGAAGTCTCAAAAAGCAGCCTTAGTGAAATTAAGTTGCTTTTCAGCCTCTTTTTGCTTGTAAAAGTCTGTTGAAGAAAGTAGCAAAAAGTAGAATGTAGCTGGTTGCAACCCTGTTATGCAGTTTATGACTGCTTAAAAATTAAATATTAAAAGAGCTTTCTGGCTGTTTGGTAAATTTCTTATCGGTCCAGTTATGTTTCCATATATTTTGTTTACATCTGGTTGTTTTAGAATGCCTAGAATGAAACTTAACTATCTGATTGGCTGTTCTGGAATGCGGGAATTCAGTTATTACAGTGTTATACAAGTTCTGGAACAATCTCTAGGAAAGGGGTCGATGAGAAATTGGAGACCTTGGCAAGGGTTCTATGGAACACATGCTGTGGAGTATGTTCAATAAGCATGTTGAACAATGTAACTAACAAGCAAAATTTGCTGTTTCAACAAGAACACTAAAATTAAAAAAATTAAAAACCCCCGACTAATAAGAATTATTGAAGATAAAAATCTTATTTACTTTTAAATTTAAAAATGTGAAACTGTTTTATATAGGACATGACAAACATGGAGAAAGAAAGGTAATCCTTACTAATAAAATTTTCTTGTCAACAAAACCAGAATCAAGAGGGAAAATTGAAAGCCCTTTGAAAAGCCTTAAACTATATAAAATCAATTACAAGTATTTTATTTGTTAAAAAAAATAGAAACTGGCAACTGATAAACATTTTAATAAATTATAAGAGTTTGCTTTCCTTGTCTGCCAACAATGACAACGGTTCCGACCTCGTGTAAATAAAGGCTAAGCTGCATTTGCTAAAAAAAAGCTATAACTCGCGTTCTATAGAACATGGAAGATCCAATTACATCGTATCAGACGCAGAAAATTTTTCTCTTTCATTTGGTGCTATTTTTTAAAGTTTTGAAGTATGTTTCACTGCTAAAATCCCGAAAAACCTTTCAAAGGTTTTTAATTAATATCTTCATTACTTAATACCATGCGAAGACGTAACCTAGCTAAGAACACTCTCGATCAACTCTTTTTTCGAACAATTTTTTTTTTCAAAATCGGTCCATCCGTTTAGGCTGCATAGTGCCACAGACTTATACACAGATACACATACAGGTCAAACACATAGCCCCCCTTCCTTTGTGTGTCGGGGGTTAATTAAGAAAATAGAGCATTAAATGAAGGAGGATGAGTTGAAATATAATAGTGATGTGTGACATTATGAATTTTATTATTGGTTACTGTGTGAAGTCTAAAAAACATTTTAAAGCAAAATTTTGTTGAACATAACATTGAAATTCAATATCATGTCAAACTCTTTGTGAGCCAAAGTAGAGTTCAAAAAGCAAAATGAGATGCATTCAAATTGAGTTTGTGCACATGCAGATACAAATATACATAAGATACATTGTTAAGATGTAGAAATATGCACTTTTCATACATTTTTTTACAAAATGCAATTAATGAAACTAATATTACCTTTATCATTCTGGAATTCAGTAAAATAATTAATTGTTAAACATACAGGAGCATTTTCTTGAAATGCCTAATTGGAGAAAAAAAAAAGGGCTTACATAAAAGAGTTGAATTGAAAAAGTTTAAAAGCTTACCATTATCACTTCTGACCAGATGCATACTCAGGGGTTGGGCTGATAGGACTGCAGCCCCCTCCAAAATTTTCCAAACAAATTTATAAAATTTAAGCTGAAATCGTTTATTTATTTTTCCTTCCTTGCTGAAATCTAGACAGTTTTTTTTTTTTTTTGAAAAGAATATTCAGTATGAAGCAAAGAAAGGGAAAAAAAGGAAACTCCTTTTTCTTCTTTTCTTTTATCTCTCCACTTTACTGTATATGACGTGTATGGTTATGGTTATCTTATACTTCAATTTTGTTGAAATTTACTCCAAATATGTTTCAGAAGCACCGATTAATGCTTGTTCGTTCATCCAATTCTGTTAAATAAATGTCAACAAATGTATGATTGAAACTCAATACTAGGAGTATAGTAAAATAAATGGCATAATTAATGCTATTAAAGCTCAAATTTGTAAAAATATTACATGCACTTGTTTAAAGAACACCTTCTTTAATAAAGAAAAATTTTCAAATTACAATTTTATCATTTTTTGTTACCATCAAAACGCTTTACTTCAACAATAATTAAAATGTTAAATTTTTTTTAATAATGTATTTTTGTCATTTGAAATTAGCACATACATCAGAAATTTGAAACATTTACTTTTCTTAGCTACATTTTATGAGATGCTCCTACCGCTCCTCTCAAAGAGTCTCAGCCCAGCCGCCCTCCCCCTCCCCCCCGAAATGATTTCTCTGAGTATGCCACTTCTTCTGACTATAAAGCTATTTAACATTGAAACATAAATCATGCCATACCAATTAAGTTTTCTTGTCAGTCATTTGAAGAAAACCAGCTTTCATACCCCTAGGTATGTAAAATCAAGCTAAAGATTTTCTAGCAAGAAATGCTGAAATGCATAATGAGTACTTCACTAAATAAGATTATTTACCCTTTTCTGAACTGCAGCAATATTAACTATGAAACATATCTGCTTAAATATCTTCACTTACTAAAAGCCTTTTTATTGGAAACAGGGTTGATACATTTTAGACGGGCCAAAAAAAGCCGGCCGGCTTTTTTTGGTTTAAACCACTTAAAAAAGGCCGGCTTTTTTAGGAAAAAAGGCCAGCTTTTATTAAAAACTCTGGCTTTTTTAGGATTTTTTTTTTTGTTGTGTTTTATTTTAATTTACTTACAATAAAAATCATATTATTAATACAATTACAGCTCTGTTGACAAATTCCATGACACAAGACTAAAAATTAGATAGTTGTTACAAAAATGGAAAAATAAAGCTATTGTTCTATATCAGGTAATTAGTCTTGTTCAATGGAATGTAAATGGTCGTAAATGAGTTTTCGTCAAAGTATTCAAAAGCTCACATGATTCTGCTGCTGTTGTTAGCAGTTATCTGGTTTAGTCTTGAAATAAAAATGAACTCTTATATTTTTTTCTGCTTTTTTTTAAGTCACAAAAACTTTTATCTGCTTCTTAATTGATAAACAATTGTTTAAAAAATAAAAAGTTTTTTATGTATACATAGAAACCAACAGGTCTATATTAGTGAATGAATTTAAATTCTACTGGAATGATACAGATTTCAGAAGTAATGTTTTTATTATTGTATACATAAAAAATAGTGCAAAAAAAAAGAGCAAACTGGTCGATGCAACAGTCTTTTTAAAATTTTTACTTTAGGCAACATGGCAGCGGGAAATGCTAGTTTCTAGTAACTCAAGAGTTTTGAAAGCACTTGTTTAAGGGAAGAGGGAAGTACTTGAATCAGAGATATCTGATTATAAAGAGGCCAAAAAAAAAAAGCCTGACTGGTTTTTTGATTTAAAACACTTTAAAAAGATCAATTTTTTGAAAATCTGTCTTTTTTTTTTTTTTTCAAAGCATATTTTAATAAACATATTGGAATAAAAATTGCGCTTATATGAACAATATCATTAAGTATACGCACAAGCCTCTACTGAATTCTGAGACTCCTGTATTGCTTAAGGACACAGGGTTTGCCTTCCCTTTTATTAAGGGGCCATAGTTTCTAGGAATGGAGATAATGCCTTGCTTTCACTAAAGAGTGCTGGTCATGATACCTTCATATCATTTTACAAATAGTGCAGGATGGGCTTTTTTGTCCAATTGACATGTGTCTTCAGACAATTCTAATATTTTTCTTTTCAGCAGAGTTTAAATAAAGGGAAGTTCGCTCTTTGCATTTTATTCAAATTCAAACCAACTAATCCAGCAGTGATATGCTATGACATTATAATTTGATGTTTTATAATGATTTGCAGTTTTTGTGTAAATATTTCTTTTATCATTTCACAAAAGTATTGTTTTATTACTTAAATTGATATGGGTTACCTGATTAAAATGCATAGAAGTCAAAAGTATAAGTGTAAAGTATAATATTTTTAAAAAGGCCAAAAAAGACCGGCTTTTTTAATAAAAGCCGGCCGGTCTGGCCTTTTTTAAAAAAAGCCGGCTTTTTTGCAACCCTGATTGGAAAGAGCTTTCAGCAAACCTTCTCCTACAGCTTTATAAACCATGAAATCAGGAAAAATTACTGCTTTAGTATCGTTATGGGAATTTGGAACAGTTTACCGGAAGAGGCTGCAATGAATGAGCAAAAGTATGGATAGCTTTAGAAGGGCCATTAACCTTCATTGGGGACTATAAATTGATTAGTATTAGCCCAGAGCCTATTGCTGGCCAGCATATTTGTAGTTGTATTGAATCAAGGCTAGCTTTGTAATCAGAGGACAGTTTGCGGAGGTACAACCACACCAAATATTTTTTATAAAAGCTTTCACTTTCATTTCAAACTTAGAGAATCTTTTATATTATTTAATGTTTTTCACAATGGCAAATTAATATGTAATTTAAAATGAATAACTATTATCCATGGATAACCTGTCCTGAATTAAGGAAATATGATGGGTAGGACTCTCTCTCTCTCTCTCAACATAAACTAGTTTAGAAATGGGGGGGGGGGGGGGGGAATAAAAAAAACCACCCCTAAAATAACCTCCAATTGTGACTTTGCATCGAACTTATAAAGAGTAGGTCAAGTTAAATGAAGATAATTTTTCATTATAAGGCGATTCCATGCAAGTGTGGAAAAGCGTTGGAAAAATCAAATTACAGCAATGCGTCTGTTTTGCATATTTTTTGGTTTAAAAATGTTAGAAGTTTATTACGTATACTAATTTTTTGTCAAGAATGTAGTATTTTTAGTTTTGGCAGAATTTTGAAGTTGGAAATGGAATATTTAACTTTTGGCAAAGGAAATGATTAATCTTTCACCGTTGGTAAGTTTCAATTTTTTTCTTTAGATAACTGTTTTAAAGGGAGAATATTGATTATTACACCTCAATTCAATATTGTGAATTGCTAAAACGAGTGTTTTCACCTAAATTAAATGATTTATGTAAACTTCAAAAATGCACTGTTATATGTAACGTAAGTTACCAAAAACATGTTCAAGTTCATGAAGTGCATAAAGAAAAGGCAATGCAATGTTAACAATGCTATATTTCTTGTCTTATAAGTGTGTGTTAAGCAAATAGTTAAAGTTTTTTCTTAAATATTGTCCATTTAATTTTTCGTGCTACAATCAAAACGTGTAACGTAAGTTACCGACTTATGCAGGTAACGTAAGTTACCTAAGTAGAACTTAAATACTTGTGTTTATAAAGAAAGTAAATTGTGAAGTAATCCTATGTTGTGGTTAGTAGGGGAGTAATTTATTCAAGAATTCTTTTAAATTTGTACTGTATTTACTTAATTTAAATTAATCATATTTCTTAAAATGTCTCTATTTGTTAATAAGATTACAATACACCTCTATTATTAATTATATATTTCTTTTTGGCTTTTGAGATAGTAATCCTCTCTAAACAATATCACTGCATTCAGAATATTTAGAAATAATGTACTATAAATTATTCAAAAATGACTTCTGTTATGTTTTAACCCTCTCGGCACCCTGGACCTCATATGAGGCTCCTACTTTTGAACTCAATTTTGGAAGAAGTAAACACTTAAAATGATTTTTTTTTCACTTAGAAGCCTCATATGTGATCTACATGAATAGGTGGAGTCACTGACGGAAAAAAAAATCATTTTAAGTGTTTACTTCTTCCAAAATTGAGTTCAAAAGTAGGAGCCTCATATGAGGTCCAGGGTGCCGAGTGGGTTAAAGTTATCAAATATGTTTTGGAAAAAACAAATACAAAGATATTTTATCTCTTACAGGTGAAATATATTTTATTCTGCATTAAAATGCCACTGAAATCTGCAGAAAAGTGTGCTGTAGAAGGGGTATGAGAAAAGTCATGTGGATATTACAGATTTGTAAATAAAAGTCACTCTTGATGGTATTGAAATATGTTAGAAAAAGCAAAATTTATCAAAAATATTTTCTGACGATCCGCACATTGACAATGACCATTTAAGAACTAGAAATTAACAAACTGTGGGGTTTCGTTTAGTTAAGTATTTTAAGGAATAAGAGGAAAAAACAGAGATAAAAGCTGGTGAATGGTGTGTGGTGAAGTACGAAAATACATTGTATCCTTGAGTTATGACGATTACTGAAGAAAACGAGTTTAAGAAATAAGTAAAGGCTGCTGTTAAAACCAATTAGAAATGTCCAGAAACGACAGATGAAATTTATTATAAGAAAGAAAACATAATTCGAAAAATTGAATTACATGAATTTGTTAATAACAGCAGCCAGTATACATTTAAGTCTTATGTTATGTAATATTTTTGATTGGTCATTGAGTTTGGTATTAAATTTCTGTAAATTTAACTCATAAATGTTCATTTTCAATATTTTGATCTGAACTAAGCTGTAATTTTCATTCATTAATTTTTGTAATGAAGATATGCTTGTAAGTAAATTTTGTAACGTAAGTTACCCAGTTAAAAATTCCCATAATTTTCAATTTTTTAAATAAATTTTTAAATTTATGAAAATATATTCCTAAGCATTATAAGGGACTGATAAAATATGCTTAAAACAAAAATAACAGCAGTAATAGAGCAGAAATTTGCCTCAGAACCAATTTTCATATTACCGTAAAATGGGGTTAATCGGAACACTTTTCAGCTTTGACTGTAAAAAAAGTAATTAAAAGATTTTTTTTTAATTTAAATTTTTGGGTAAAAACTTCGGTCTTGGTTTGTTCTTGATATTCCGAGCAAGTACAAAACATATTGAACAGTTTTTATTCATATACATAGCATTTTATAGGTGTTCCTATTCACCCCGCAGATAGGGGTCAATCGGAACACCTGGCTAAATTTTTATTTTTTTTCAATTTAACCTGTAATAGGTCTCATAAACATGAGTAATATTGATGGGGGAGAATAAGAACAGATAATTACTGTTAAATAAATGTATAATTTCAATACCAGTAAACGTTTATAATTCGTCAAAATTCAAAATAATTTTGAACTTATGAAAAATGAAAAGTAATTTTAAGAAATGTTTTTGAATTGAAATACAAAGATTTAACATGAATGGAAGTCACTCATGTCGTCCACAAATATGTACTTGTCCTTAAAACTAGCAATTGTGACTTGGCTTATTTTTTTTCATAACATCTCCTGGGATGAACTCTGCCTTTTCTTTAGTTTCTTGAAATTTCTGGGTTTCGGGGATTGTCCTGAAATATTTTTTCGCTTATTCATCACTGTCTGTGTGCTGAACTTTTGCTACATAAAGTCTATGTGACTTTTCCCCTCGTATTTTAAGTCAAAAGAAGTCTCCTGGAGAAAAAACTTTTGAAATCTACAACTTTTTGTCATTTTAAGATCTAGTTGCTCACGAGAAGGGATAAACAGTAATAAATCCTTGTCCTTGTCTTGATTTGAATAATTGGGGTTAGAATCTTGATTTTTCAAACAGTTTCCTTCAAATAAGTTTGAATTGGAACAACAAAACTAAGTGTTCCGATTCACCCCGCAAATTTTTTTCCTATGGCATTTTTCAGAATTCTTCATTTTTATGACACAATTTATAAAAAATGTAAATTCTAATGTGGTATTCTGTTGTTCAGATACATGTATAATTGAAACATACCACTCTGAGTTTTTAAATATAAGAAGGTTTGTTCTTGCATATGAAGTTTTGCAGTCTATGAAAATGTGATGTTTTCTAGCATTCCACGTGCAGCCCGCCTTAGAAGCCAGTAGCGTTGCCAGATTGACAAAAGTAATTTTTTCCTACTTCCTATGATCTTACCTTTCGAAAAAAAAATTAACGGTGAAAAATACCCAATAGTATATTTATGAAGAATTTCTTTGTACGGTCGAGAAGTTTTGTTCCGATTGACCCCGCTGTTCCTATACACCCAATTTTACGGTACGTCATTCCCTTTTTGTGTAACGTAAGTTACTGCCTTATCTTTGACTGCTAAATTTTGTAAAACTTAAATGCATCGAATATTTTTGCATTTTAATTTTGCTTTCGACTTTGATTTTCATAGAATGCCTTTATAAAAGATTTGTATAACAAAATGTGTCTATACTGAGGTGCTAAATGCATAAGAGTTGGTCGAAATGTAACGTAAGTTACCGTGGAATTGCCCTATAGAGTTGATGTTAATCAGACCTCTACCTCTCCTCCACCATGTCTTCTGGTCATGAACAGCCTTCGCAAGAAGATTGTTTATCTTCTTCATCTAAAGCCAAATAGCCAAATTTATGCAGAGATATGTGTGCAGACTGCCTCACTTATCCCCTCAGAATTTTGAACTTTTTTATGAGAATTCTTTCAAAGAAATAAATCTCAGTTAGTCATTCATATTTTTAATTAAAATTGATTTCTGGCCTCCTGTTACCTCTCTACAGGAAAACAAAATGCAGTTAAGCAATGCTAAATAATCCTGATCAGTAATTAAATAAAATTATGTTGAATATTTTAAAGAGTAGATAAATTGATAGCATTTAGCACAGGAAGGAAACAAAGAGTAGTTGTTAGGGGTAACTATTCTAAATGGAGTGAGGTTTTAAGTGGGGTTCCCCAAGGATCAGTTTTAGGTCCCCTTTTGTTTATTATTTTTATGAATGACATTCATGAAAATGTTTCTGGAAACATGAATTGTTTTGCCGATGATGTCAAACTTATGGGGGTGGTAGAAAATGACGAACAAATAAATCAGCTGCAACAGGATTTGGATCATATTACTAAATGGGCAGACAAGTGGGGTATGGCAGTTAATGTTGGGAAATGTCAAGTGCTGCATTTCGGTCATGGAAATAAGCATACAAGCTATTATTTACAGGGTTCAGTCATTAGTAGGGCAGATAATGTTGTGGATCTAGGTGTCTTAATAAATCAGGATTTCAAGTCTAGTCAACAGTGCAGCATAGCTAGTAACAAAGCCAATAGGATGCTTGGGTTTATTAATAGATCTATTTCAAACAAATCTAAGAAGGTTCTTCTGCCTCTATATAGAAGTTTGGTAAGACCTCATTTGGAGTATGCTGTTCAGTTTTGGTCTCCTTACCTGAAGAAAGACATTAATTTATTGGAAAGGGTACAAAGAAGGGCTACAAGGTTAGTAAATGGGTTTTCTAATTTAGACTATGATTCCAGACTTAGAATGCTTAATATGTATAGTCTTGAGCGAAGGAGAGCCAGAGGGGACATGATTCAGTTGTTTAAATTTATTAAAATGAATGATGTTACGGGGTTTGATTTTCGCACGGAAAGCAGGACAAGGGGTCATTGTTTTAAGCTGTTTAAATCTCAGGCTAATCTTGAAATTCGAAAAAATTACTATTTTAGCAGGGTAGTGGGAACTTGGAATAGCTTACCGGATGAGGCGGTAAAGAGCAATGGAGTAGATGGCTTTAAGAGGGCCATTGATCTTCATTGGGGTCTTTAATTTGACTAGGACCAGCCAAGTTGGGCCCAGAGCCTGCTGCTGGTCGCCACATTTGTATTTGTATTTGTATTTGTATTTGTTGCCATAAAATTTATCTGAAGATAATAAAACTATTGACAAAACATAAGTACTTAAAATATTAAATATAATGTGCTCAAAAATGAGTTAATTTACTATTGAAAGTAGTTCAATATTTACACATTCTTTTGCACTTACTTTTTTGAGTAAATGAGAAAAACTTTAAAACACAAAAGCTGTTTTAAAGGGGAAAAATGTTTTTTCATTATTAAATAATGAAATGTTTTAATAGGGAAGTTTTCGACATTTTAATTTTGTTTTCATATGATAAAACAACATACATAAACATCATCGAGGGAAAAAAATTGCGATATGACAAGTGGTTTTTAAAAAAAAATTTTAAAGTTCAAGCGACGGTGAAGTCGCATGGCTGAGAGAATTTTTCCCAAGACACCAATACACTTACATAGAGAAGCTTTGTGTATTAGCCTGAGCGGAAACAGGTTTCTTGACTCTTTCGCAAGGCTGTTCCTCTGGGTCTGTAATAAGCAAAAGTTGCCAAGCAATGGCTTTCTAAAAATTTGAATATGATTTTTGTTGCAAAAAGTTTAAAACAATCATTGCTGACAGCTTATAGTTTTGCCCTTTGCCGAATCCAATCTTCATTATGAATAAATAGACTAAAACGAATTGATAATGGAAGGGAAAAAAAACTCTGTAATGTGAAGATAGTGTAGCTGCAATACGATTTTTGTCGGTGAAAGGCTGAAATTACAGCCATCAGACGTCACTGGTTTGGTTTCTCCAGGCGTGCTTTTTTGCGCATGGATTTTTTAAAAATTCATTGACAATCAAGCATTACGCTTTAAAAGTCCGCGATGGTGAATTTTTGTGTTTTGTAAGTCTCTTAACAATATGTAGTAGTCAAAGTAGGAATATTTAATAGGTTGAAACTTCCCTATTCATGAATGAATTAAGAAAAAAAAAAAAAGCATTATTCATGAAAAAAACTATAGAATAAATTATCATATAAACATGATAATATTGTATCAAATAATTGTTATATATTTAAGAAAATCTAATTGTTTTGGTTAAAAAAAAATTCAAGTAGAAAAATTAATTTACTTACTTGGTAATTTATTAATGAAGTAAAATAACAACTATGCTGAAGAAACTGAAGCATTATAAACTCATAGCCCTGAGCTCTTGGTAAAGGAAATAAAAACTATATAAAGAGAGAAATTACATTACGAAGATAAAAAAAGATCGGTAGAATTACGAAAACATTCAAACATGACAAAATATTTATATCAAATTAATGTAATACAGTAAAACTTCTATGAGCGGCCACCTCAAAACAACGACCATCTTCATTAAAAACCAATTTTTTGCCCTGTCTGCTCAATGTTGAAAATTCTGTACAAGAGACCATAGAACCTCTCGTAATGAATGCCAAATCCCACAACTCAGTATCAAATGAAGGAATTAACTTTTTCTAGTTTACAAAAGCAGAAAGAAGACTGAATAATGGGCAAAAATCTGTTCACTAGGGTAAAGGGATTAAAAAAAAAAGAAGTGGTAAACAAGTAACAAAAAGTAGGGCATAGTTTTTTAGCACCCTTGGAAAGCTAAGGTGACACATATCATCTCGAGGCAGATTAGATGTGCGTCCATCATTGTGAAAGGTTGATAAGGAGAGTAGTTCTCCAAAAGTCTATTTCTTGAAATTTGTTGGTTTCTTATGAATGGAACAGGGGCATTCCTAGGTCCTTTGAATGGTCAGATTCTACTTTTAGCTTTGTTGAAAAATTGAGAAATAGTCTCATAATTGCATTCAGACTGCACTAATGATTAGGCCATTAAAAATTATTGTTGCAGCTAAAAGCTAAATTAGAAACAAAATTAGTTTATAAAAAACTATGAATCTGAAACAAGCAAAGCTTTTCTCTTACTCGAAGGAAATTAGTTCTTAAATGTAAAAATAACCTTGTTTCTCTCTTTCCCCTGCCTTGTTTCTCTTGGTGATTGCCCTAGTACATTTTTCTAATCCCCCCCCCTCAAGCCCTAGTACTGCCCTAACAGTACAGAGTGTGGTGGCTGACTCAACACATACCGACTCTTCTAGGTACACGGGTATTTCTCTAAACAAGCTTTTTCTAGAAAAGAATGAATTTGCTAGCACAAAAATCGCAAAATTCTCAGAAATTGTCAATATGAACGAATATTGGTAGCAAAAAGTGGACTAAAATAGCAAGTGGAAGTCAACTTATACAGCTTCCTGTAAATGTTTGTCAAATTAAAGAGGTTTTCAGCCATTGAAATTTACATTGAACCAACCATTGGAAAAATAAGCATGAACTTATCAAGGTACTTGAGTTATCCGCATGTCGAGTTACTGGAGTTTCACTGTACTTATATTTTTAGAAAAAGGTAATAACTCATTACCAAGTACTAAAAAGATTAGGATACAGTACAGAACCTTTTATCCGGGAACCAAAATACCGGGAAACCAGAAAACCGGCAACATTTTGTCGATTTTTCCGCACTTTTTAAAATAATTTTGTTTGAATAAAATTTGAATAAACTACGACAAGCATTTTTTTTCTTGTGCAAAACATGAGTTTACTTAAGTGGCATTTGACGAAAAGGCGGAGGTCCTATTCAATAATGGAAGCATTCGAAATGAGCCTGAAGGTGTGTTCTATCATTGCAAAGAATAAAATTAGTGGTTTTTTACCTTTTCTCGTTGCTATTGCGCAATATACACATTTCAGTACCAAAATTTTTGAAAAAAAGTCCTAGTCATTTTCCTAACCTAAATTTCACTGAAAAGCAAACATACCTTTATTTTTAATTATATTTACAGCCCTATTATACTACTTAAAAATCATCTTAATCCTTTATTAAGCAGAAACAAAAGTGAGAAATAATTTATGACTCCCAAATTCAGTTGTTAAGTTCAGCAAAACATCAGTTGTAGAATAAAGATGTGCAAAACATGAATTTACTTTAGTGGTTTTTTCATGAAGAGGCGGAAGTCATGTTCAATAATCGAAGCATTCGAAATAAACCTAAAGGTGTGTTCTATCATTGCAAAGAATAAAATTAGTGGTTTTTTTTCGTTTTCTTGTTGCTATTGCACAATGTACACATTTCAGTACCAACATTTTTGAAAAAAGTTCTAGTTATTTTCCTAACTTAATTTTCAATATTTTATGTGTAAAGTAAACATTGTTCATGCCTATGTAGTATAAAAAATATTGTAATTAGTTTTAATGATCTATAATTATATTGAATGTGCGAAGCAGAGATAGGATAACCCAATCTTTGAAGAAAAATAGTAATGAAAAATATGAGTTTCCGGATATTATTGTTTGTCTTTGAAGTGTTTGTGTGATCCTGTTTTCAGCAAATTTAAGGAAAATACTGTTTGATATTTTAACGCTCGACCTTCCTTGCATTTGCGCAAGTATCAGGTGTATTTTTATTTTATTAAAATATGGGTGATAGTGATAAGAGGGATAAAGAATGTGAGTGGATAAATCAGTGAGTAACCGCCTCTTTTAGCCGAGTTGGACGCAAAAATCCTCTTATGAAGCAAAGGGAGCCGAAAAAAACTGGTAGCTAATGTGAAATTAGAACACCAGCGAGCGACCGCACTTTGTACGGTTCAACTCGTAAACAATGTACCGTACCAAGTGCGGTCGCTCGCTGGTGTTCTAATTTCACATTAGCTACCAGTTTTTTTCTACTCTCTTTGCTTTATGAGAGGATTTTTGCCTCCAACTCGGCTAGTTTCATATTCCAAGCGGATGAGTGTATAATAAGCACGAATCTGCAGTCAATGGATCGAAATAGCCGAGTTGGCGGTGTATTGCATGTTTCTGCCTTAGCCCTTGCTTAGGGGGGGTTACTCACTGCTTTATCCACTCGCATTCTTTATCCCTCTTATTACTATCACCCATATTTTGATAACATAAGAAGAGACCTGATACATGCGCAAATGCAAGGAAGGTCGAGCGTTAAAATATCAAACAGTATATTCCTTAAATTTGCTGAAAACAGGATCACACAAACGTTTCAAAGACAAACAATCCGATAATATCCGGAAACTCATATTTTTCATTACTTTTTTTCTTCAAAGATTGGGTTATCCTATCTCTGCTTCGCACATTCAATATAATTATAGATCATTAAAACTAATTACAATATTTTTTATACTACATAGGCATGAACAATGTTTACTTTACACATAAAATATTGAAAATTAAGTTAGGAAAATAACTAGAACTTTTTTCAAAAATGTTGGTACTGAAATGTGTACATTGTGCAATAGCAACAAGAAAACGAAAAAAAACCACTAATTTTATTCTTTGCAATGCTAGAACTCACCTTTAGGTTTATTTCGAATGCTTTGATTATTGAACATGACCTCCGCCTCTTCATGAAAAAGCCACTAAAGTAAATTCATGTTTTGCACATCTTTATTCTACAACCGATGTTTTGCTGAACTTAACAACTGAATTTGGGAGTCATAAATTAATTCTCACTTTTGTTTCTGCTTAATAAAGGATTAAGATGATTTTTAAGTAGTATAATAGGGCTGTAAATATACTTAAAAATAAAGGTATGTTTGCTTTTCAGTGAAATTTAGGTTAGGGAAATGACTAGAACTTTTTTTCAAAAATTTTGGTACTGAAATGTGTATATTGCGCAATAGCAACGAGAAAACGTAAAAAACCACTAATTTTATTCTTTGCAATGATAGAACACACCTTCAGGCTCATTTTGAATGCTTCCATTATTGAATAAGACCTCCGCCTTTTCGTCAAATGCTACTTAAGTAAACTCATGTTTTGCACAAGAAAAAAATTGCTTGTCGTAGTTTATTTAAATTTTACTCACACAAAATTACATTATATAAATTTTAAGTATTTTTTTATTAAATCCTCATACTTTCAGCAACATATCTGAGAATTTTTGGAGATATTGAAAGATTTCTGCATCCGTCACAATTTACTGAATAGATACGCCTGCATGCAGTTTAGGCTTAGCGGTTGACAGAAAATGCAATTTTTTGAAAAGTTTGACGGCCTGTAAAACAAAAACCAGATCACATATGGGCAAAAGAATTCATATGGTTACTTACCACCATAAAAATATTAAATACACCAAGTTTTGTCAAAATCCGAGGACATGGGTTACATGCCCGGGTGAACTGACATGGAATGACCCATACTTAAAGCTACAGTAAGCTTCATATTGCAGAAAAAAACGATACAAGAAGCGAAAAATCGCGGATCCGCGGAAGATTTTCATCCCTGGTTTTATTGCATTTTGTAAAGAATCATGTTTACGTATTATAGTTTTTAAAAAATGTTGAAACAATTTATTTTAATGACTATGAGAAATTAATATTCATCAATCTAATTCAACTAATAAACACCCATTCAAAAATTTCTACTAAAAGCATAAAGCTCTTTTAACACAGCAAAGCTGAGCAGAGTTCAAATATTTCAAGAACAAATGGTAGAGAGAGAATATGATTTATTTTTGAGACGGTAGAGCACTAATCATCAACTAACCAAACTGTCAAATTATCTGACCAAACTTTCTTTTTTTATGATTGAGGGAGCAAAGTTGAAAGTCTTCCTTCAATGTATAAGAGAAAAGGGACTTGAAAGAAAGGAGAAATTAAGGTCAAATAATTAGAAGTTTTATCTTGAATGCCTGTCTCAAAGCATACAATTTCAGGATGGGAAAGTTGGCGGGTTCATTCCAAGGACATATGAATAGAACCCAGGTTATTTTGGTAAATGACAGTTGCCTAAACCACTAGGTCATAAACGACTCAACTAATACTAGCCCGGAAAAAGGGTGAAGAAAAACTGCACATTTATATTATATCACCAAAAGTATTAGGACACTTTCAAAAATTCATATTTTTAATGATTTCTCGAGAATTAAGAGAACAATTGCTGTGTATTATTTTCCCCATAAAATATATTCTTCAACTGTAATTTCCCAATAAAAATTATGTCACACATGCATTTAGGGGACCAAAAAATGAGGGGGTGGGGGTGGAAACAAAAATGTTTTTTAACCATCCTTCATCGTAAATTGCTGGGAAATTCAAAAAATAATTTACATACTATGTATAAGTGAGTTATGATTTTGTAAAACTACTAATTATGATCCTGATAATAATTTTTTTTTTCACAACTGCAAATTTTATCTGCCAGTTTTTGGCTCATTAACATGCAGAGTTTTCCATCAATCTTTACCAAACCTCCAGAAAAGATGACAGCATACCAAGAGAAATATAATCATAAAATTTCAAAAAAAAAAAAAAAAAAAAAAGGAAAATTCATTGAAATATGAACATTAAAAGCCATTAATTTTTCATTGCGCATGTCTAAACAATAGCATTTTATAGCAATATTTTTTTTAAAAATAATGTAGCTGCTTCAACTCATAACTTTATTTTTTTGGTGAATATCTTAAAAATTTAGAAAGATATCAATGATCTAAAGAGCTGAATTTCAGTTATTCTCGGACAGGCAACAAATCGTAAAGGAACATTGGCAAATTACCAACAATTGGTTTTAATCTTCAAGTGTTTCTATGGAGTGGTTCGTAATGAAAAGGATTATCTGTGAGTAATAACTAATGATTTATTGCACTTCCGAGAATTATTTTACTATGTATGATGTACTCTGAGCTGCATTATTGCTATCTTTCTAAATTTTTGCAGAAATTCATCTGAAAATTTTTTATGAGTTGAAGCATCTACACTGAAGGGCCAAATAAACTGGTACAGGCATGAATATGCAAGTAAAGAGATCTGGAACTAATCAGAGTATGACACTGCGGTCGGCAATGCGTACATAAGACAACCAGTGTCAGGTACAGTTGTTAGATCAATTACTGCTACTACATAGACGGGTTAAGTGAGTTTTAGGGGGGTTTGAACGTGGTGTTATAGTTGGCGCATGAGAGATGGGACATAGCATCACCGAGGTATCGATGAAATTTAGATTTTCAAGTACGACAATTTGATGAGTGTACCGTAAATATCGGGAATCGAGTAAAACATCGAACCTACGACATCGCTGTGGCTGGGAAAAGATAATGCTAGAACGGGACCAGCAACAACTGATGAGAATCATTAAATGTGACAGACGAGCAACTCTTCTGCAAATTGCTGCAGAATTCATTGCTGGCCCATTAACAAGTGACAGTGTACGAACCATTCAACAAAACATCACCGGTATGGGCTTTCGGAGTCGAAGACCCACTCTTGTACCCTTGATCACGGCACGACGCAAAACCTCACCTGGGCCCATCAACACCGGCGTTGGAATGTTTCTGACTGGAAACACGTTGCCTGGTCCGACGAGTCTCATTTTCAGTTGTATAGAGCTGATGGACATGTACGGGTATGGAGACAACCTCATGAATCTATGGACCCGACATGCCAACAGGGGACTGCTCAAGCCGCAGGCGGGTCTGATGGTATGGGGCGTGTGCAGTTTGCATTATATGGGACCCTTGATATGTCTAGATATGACTCTGACAGGTGACAGGTACGTAAGTCACCTGTCTAATCACATGCACAAAATTCATTTCCATTATGTATTCCGACGGACTTAGGGGATTTCAGCAGGACAACGCGACACTCCACACGTCCAGCATAGCTACAGAGTGGCTCCAGGAACACTCTTCTGACTTTAGAAACCTCCGCTGGACACCAAAATCCCCTGACATGAACATTATTGAGCATATCTGCGATGCCTTGCAATGTGCTGTTCAGAAGAGATCCCCATCACCTCGCACTCCAATGAATTTATGATGACGCACTCCAATGAATAGCCCAGCAGGATTCATGGTGTCAATTATCTCCAGTATTACTTCCGACATTAGTCAAGTCCATGCCACGTTGTGTTACGGCCCTTTTGCGTGCTTGTGGGCAAGGACGTAGCCAGGACTCACGTTAGGGAGGTGAAAGCAGTGGCACCCCAATAGGAGGTCACTGTGACCTCCCAAAAAGTTCTTATCTGATACAAATTGGCTGATGAAATTTGAAAACAGTGAGACAGTATTGCAAGGCTGAACTTCTTTATATTATTTCTTTTTTTTTCTTTAATTAATTTATTTATTTTCGTGATGCCTCACGTCTCTTTTGGTAGACATAGATAAGTATGCATTCTTGTATTTTATTTATTTATTTTTTAATCATTCAGTAAAGTTCTGAGTTTCATTCAGTAAATTAAAAATTTTCTCCTTAAAAAACAGGCAAACTTACTACCATTTTCTGAAAAGTAATCAATACTAGATATAATAACGCAGTTTATATAAAGTTCCCAAAAATTAGCATAAAAGTGAAATTTTTCAATAAAAACAGAAAGAAAAAAAGCAAGAAAGAAAGAGAAAAAAGTATTTGAAATTCTATTTGCACAAAAAAAGAAGAAATTATGAACTCAAAGAAACTATACTTTATTCAGTCATGCACACTTTAAACCAATGGATGGTATAAAATATTTCTAAAAGAATAAAACAGTAGTTTTTTATAAAATGATTTTACCACAATGCAAAACGTAATACAGAAAATTAGATAAAAATGTGAGTGATATGCTTTTAAAACCTGTGTTTTACTTATCCAGCATAACTGAGCTTTTACGTTTTGACAAATAAATTATACCCCTCCCCCCCCCCTTTTTTTACAGGGCCCCGTTCCACTTCTATTGCTAGAAATAAATATGTACGTATGTCATTTTGAATTATTCCAAGGGAGGAGGCAAAGTGTAAATTCAATAAAAATCATGAGACAGAGAGTGGTTTTTCCCCCTCGGCGGTAATTACAGCATTAATTTCTCAAAGCCAGGGCAGGAAAGTGCTCCCACCCGGCTTAATGTTATTTAACTCTCAAACAAAGTATTAGTGGAGTTATAGTTGCACAAATATTTATTAATATATTTTCAGGAAAACGTAATAATTGCATTCACACTACAGCCAAAATTGCAAAATTAATCTAATTTGGTTATTAGTTTTGTAAACAGTAACTTGTTTTTAAAGTTGCTCGTAACCTATTTGGCTATAATAGTAATTACATTAAGTATCTTTTCAGGTAAACATATTCAGTATCAGTTTTACGAAGACTTTTGTAAAAAAGGAAAATATATGTTGCTAGTGTGAAAAATTTATGAATTAAATTCCGATAAAATTGATTAACGCCAGCGGCTCCTACGCGGACATAGTGCCTACCAAAGAGGAAGTAATGAAACATCACATCACATCGTTAAATTTTTCTATTATTCTTAAAATGGTAAGACAATATGACATTTTAAAGATAATGAAATTTTAGAAATCTTTACCTCTAAAATAATTCCGAATATCCATTTTAATAATACGCTTTATCTGCCTTCGCTTTGAATCACCATCTAGCAACTCACAAAAGAAATTTCTCATTTGCTTTTATTTATTGATTTTTTTATTTGGCGACTAACGCCAACACTGCAGAAAATTAGACAGCCCAATCTCGAAAGCCGCGACAAGCGCCTTTGAACTGTTTTATTTTAAAGAGGGGTGATAGAATAGTGCTTCTTGACATTTTTCGGCAATATTTCACCCTAAAATTTTTATTCTTCGCATACTCAGATTAAAAAAGTTGGTTTCAAGCTAAAAAATTTTGGGTTTGGAAAAAGGATCCATGTTAGGTAAAGAATGAAGCGCATTGTCTGATAAGTGGTGCCAAGGACTTAAAATTTATTGGTGGGAGAGGAGGCGAGAGGGGGGGGGGGACTCTCAATGACCGAATGAAATCCCAAATTTCACCGAGTAATAAAATACGAACTTATTTGTCTGCACCAGCATGTTACAATGAAAAGCATGGAAGGGGACAAAATCGTTTGTCAAAAAAATAAATAAAATGGGAGGTCACAGTAACCTCCCATTGGCTCTGATCTAGGGGGTGCAGCTGCAACCCCCTGCACCCCCTAGCTACACCCTTGCTTGCGGGGGCTCTACACGATATTAAGCAGGCGTGCCAGTTTTTTTGACTCTTCAGTGTATACGACTACATTTTTTAACTTTAAGAAAACGCTATTGGGCAATTTACGAAAAGTGGTCCTAACACACCAATTTTTCCCCCCATAATATAAAAACAAACCTTATTTTTTGACAAAAAATATCTACTCTTTTCGATTCCAGCATTAATTTTAAGATAAAATTTTTCTTTTCTCATATTTTAGCCTTGTTTAATAACATTGAGACAAATTAAAAAAAAAAAAAATGCATTGTTAGTGAAAAAAATGTAAGAGAATTTTTTTCACCTAATAATCAATTTTTTTCTGGAAAAACTATCAAATATCATGAACTCAGATCCTTTAGTATGATTATATCTCATATTTTTTGTAATAAAGTGTTTCCTAAGTTTTTAACCCCTCAAAATATGCAGCTTACTTTTTTTTGTTCACACACGTAAGGCAAAAGAAAGTCCCCCCCCCCCCCAAGTTCTAATTAGGGCACTAAAAGAAAACTATCTCATATCATAAATTAACTTGATACATAACACTTGTAACCTGACTTACATCTTCATCCATTCGGCAGAAACGTTTTAACGAGGCTCTTTAAAAGCTGTCACACACCTAAGGCTTTTGAATGGTTTACCTTAACACCTTCACTGCACGGTGTGCCAGATCTGGCACAAACCAAATAAACCCTCATAGATTCCAATGACTTTTTAAATGCAGTTAAACTGAGTTTTACGCCCCTTCTGGAACATTGCTATAACAGTTTAGTGTGATGTTTGTGCACTAGTTAGTTGTACTAGTCTAGGTATTACAGTTCTTGCTTTTAAAAAAAAGAGTGTCTGCATTTCCGTTAGAAGTGTGTTTAGTCATTTTTTCCTTTGTTCTAAAAATGTTTTAATACACTTAGTGGCAAATTTGTTTGTACCACTTATGGCACAAAACACATTGTAGATTATTACACTTATCGGTATACAAAGCATATGCTATGTGCTTTGTGCCATATGTAGAACAAACAATTAAAACATCATTTTTGGTGCACATTTTTAAGATAAATTTTTTCTTCATTTTTCCTGAACTCAGAGTTATTAAAGGGTAACATATGACTTTTTTCATGAAAATATAAAAAATCGTGCAGTGAAGGGTTAAGAGTCAGGTCTTTGTTTGAGAAACTTTCCCAGGAACCGATTCTTTTAATTTAAACTTTTTTGTTAATCTCCTCTGATTACATGTAACATGTTATATAAATAAATTTTAAAATAACCTATATATAATTCGTATACAAATGAGAATTAATTTCGTCTTCATTCTTTATTTTGTGAACACATCTTTGCAATTTAATTATCTACTAGCGGCGTTGTCCAACAAAATCAGATCTTTCGTTTAGGGCAAAAAATCAAATATTAAACAAGTGGTTCCGCCCGAAACTGAACGAGCCTACTTTCCCGTTAGCCAATTTCAAATTTCAAATTTGGTAAAATATTCATCCGAAAGATAATGGGTACGTGGGGGGTAGGGGGGGGGGGGCAATTCGAAAAGTCAAACATGAGAATGAATTGTCCTCGCCGAGATCTTTCTAACAAAAAAAGTTTGTTCAAATCTGACTGTTTCACTCAAAAGTAATTAGCGGGGGACCAGTTGTTTGAGCGGTTCAAAGTTGAACAAAAAAGTGCTCAAACCAAAATATTAAATGTGAGAATTATTTATCCTCGCCGAGATTATTCGAACAAAAAAAAAATGTTCAAATCGGACTGTTTACTCAAAAGTTGTTAACGGGGGACATGTTGTTTGAACGGTTCAAAGTTGAACGAAAAATTGTTCAAATCTAAAAGTCAAATGTGAGAATGAGGTCTCCTCGCCGAGATTTTTCGAACAAAAAAAAGTTTGTTCAAATCGGACTGCTCACTCAAAAAATATTAGAAGAGGGGGGGGGGAGGAGGGGAGGGGGAGGGGGGGGGTAAAGGCATATAGACACATATATAATGCTGATAGCTATAATTATCAGTTGTGGAAGTTGAATTGACTTTAAAATGAAGACATGCTGCACGCGGTCACACACGTAAGGCTCTAGTGTCACACACGTAAGGCAAATAAAAAATTTTTTACTGCTACTCTACGAAGTTTAGAAAAAAAAAAAAATGCGGAATACTTACTGAGTATACTTAGACACATGCACAAAAATCACCGTTCATTTATCTTTTAAAACTTCACGGGAAATTACAAAATAATATGAGGTATAGCTTATTTTCAGATTTTCCGAGTCACACACGTAAGGCTGTATTTAAAATTTTATTAAAAAATTCAAAATTGCCCTATGAAAAAAATAAAGCCGCATTACAACTTTTGCATATCTTTTGTTAATCCAACAGCAACCACTAAGAAATATATAAAAAATATCGTCCTGGTTTTTATTGTTATTTGCAAAAAAAATGGTGTCAAAAAGTCACACACGTAAGGCTGGAATGGCCCTATTGTTTGTCCATGCAGTGAAAAATTAACTACTTTAAACATTTATGTTTCAATTACTTCTCAATACTTTTATTTGAAAATATAGTATTATATTTTCTTACATGGTGGCAAGTTTTCTGAAGGTTTAATGAAAACTCTGCATGTTACGAACCAAAACCACCAAATAAAATTGGCAAGTTTTGATAGAAATGTTCAGATTTTCCTGAATATAAGTGCTACTTTCACAAAAAATATGTAAAATAACTACAAATTTTGTGAATAAATTTCTGATATTTGTAACTGATTTCCAGCTATTTACAATGAAAGGATAGTCAAAAAAATGTTATTGTCCCCCTCCCTACTCTCTTTTGGTCTTCTAAATGCATGGGTGATTTAAATTTTATTGGGAAATGTTAACTGAAGATTATATTTCATGTGACAAAAGTTCCAGAACACTTAGTCTCTTAATTCTCTAAAAGTTCAAAAAATGTCAAATTTTCGAAATTGTGACAATGCTTTTGGTCACATAATGTTCATTTTTTAAATCAACTTCTTCACTGCTAAATTTAAATTAAAAGAATGTCTGGGTGGAAAATATTTATTTAATTGTTTTCATGTACCAGAATCATATGCAGTTGGAACAGTTATCTGAAATAACAGGGGTTTCCACTGTTTGGATACGACCTGTCTAGACAGGTTTGGTTAATTAGTGCTGCAATGTATATTTAATTAAAATTTGAAGTAAAAATTAAAACTGATACATACTGTAGGATACTTTTGACTTCTAGCGTAGAGCTTTTCATATGAAACTTTCTAAGAAAACAAAATGCTTTTGTTACATTACTCAAAAACAAAAATAAATCAAGTCAATATCATTTTTATGCAACATAACATTTAAGAGAAGGAATTTTTTCGCCTGCAATATTAACTACAATTTTCTAAAGTAAAAAAGTCTAAAAAAGAAGAAAAAAATTTTTTTTGGGAAAAAAATATATAAAAGTGTTAGAAAAACACCTAAGTCTTATCAGTTTAGAACCAAAGAGATAAAAAAAATGAGCAATGTATAATTGAACCATATTAAATTTTTCATAAGTAATTCACGATATATCTAATATTTTTGCTGTAAATAACACTATTCATAAATAAATTTAGTCTTAATTATGATTTTAAGTTATACATATATAGTTGGGAGGCATTCCTTTAACAAGAGAACAGAACAATGTATACTAATAACAAGTATTATCACTTTTACAAGAAAATAATAATTAGTGTATCCTATTATATATCTGTGTCAGCATATATGTTTTTATATTGTGTCCTTTTTAAGCAATGACAAATTACTACATGTTTTCTTTTTGGACCCCAGTTGCCCGCATGGTTCCTTTTTCATATCAGCCTTTTGCCAACATGGTGCATCCACCAGCTCTTACTCTTCCACCATGCATGACAAGGTGGTGTGGTAACTGGCACCATCTGTTAAGTTGCCAGAACACCATTATGTAGCATACGGATGGTGAATCCCTGGCTGGGTCCGATCCAGGGAAACTTCATGATACTGTTAGCATCATGAAGTAGTTAGTAGTTAAACATCTAAACAAAAATAATTTTACGGCTTGGGCACAAAGATGGGTTATGTGCTCTCGAATATACGCCATGCACTTATCGTAATACGTCATTGGGAAAAACATAATTTGAATTCAAGATGTAAAAATTCAAATAAATTCTTTGAAAATTAACTTTATTCTTATTTTTTTAATAATTATTGTAGAAAATTGGTGCAATGTCAGTAGGAGTAGTGTTTGTATGCAGCATGTAAAACTCACATGAAAAAAATAAGGGCTGCATTAATGCTTAAAAAATGTTATTGACTTAAAAAGTGTTTAAAAATTTTGTTGTAGTGATTTCACTTAAGTCATACAATGGAAACATAAGTCATTAAAAAATATATCTGCTTTCATTATACAAACTATGCTGGAAGTTTGAGTTATGAAAATTCAAGAAAGCTAAGATTGTATCAGTACTCGATACATGATGGTTAATCTTTTTCTCTTTATATATATATATATATATATTAGACATGTAGATATTTGGCGATTTAAAAGGTCATGTGCAAAAGGCTAGAAATTGCCGATTCAATGTGGATGAGCAAAATTTTGGAAAATTTATTCTTCAGCTGCTCTTGTTCCACATGGAAACTCACAATTCAAAAACATGTGAATTGGTCAATATCTAGGGGTGGCAAACATTTAAAGCTTAAAGATGCTGATTTAGTATGAAAAAAAATGGATTTGTATTAAAATGTTAATATGTTGGTGAAAAAAGTTTACTAATGAGATAATTGAGAATAGAAGTACCATGGAAAATGTACACTGCTCGACATTGAAAATGCAACTACCAAGAAGGAGGGGTCAGAAATTCATGCAAATTTTACCGTAGACGCACGTCACTGAGTTATGCAAATGATATGAAATGCGCAGCTCTCCGAAGCACGTGAAGTAAGATATAAGAGAATGAAGTTGAAAAGTGGGCTATGTTCATGTTGGTTTTTCTACCAGACTAATTATCGGAGAAATTTGGTTTTTGTCTCGAAGGACACGTGTGATAGGAGGAAATGCCACGCCGTCCTCAACGAAGACACTTCCAGCATATAGACGACTTTACAAGGGGTATGGCGATCGGACTGAGAAAGGGAAGTTGGTCCATATATCAAATTGCAACTGATACCCACATGGATGCAAGCACTGTGCATCGGCTGTGTCGGAGATGGTTGGAAAGAGAAAATGTAGCCACATTGAGGGGTGCAGGTGCAGCCAGAGTGACGTCAGACCGCTTGGATCGACGGATTCACCGACAAGCTGTGGCGGACCCGCAAGTCACTTGTACGTCGATTCTGCAGCACGTGCAAGGTACCCTGGATGTTCCTGTGTCGACTAGAACCATTTCCCGTTGACTGGTTGCACGTGGCCTGCAATCACGGCACCCGCTAAGAAGACTGCCATTGACCTCACAGCACAGACTCCAACGTTTGGAATGGTGCCGGACCAGAGCGACGTGGATGGCAGAATGGCAAACCGTAGTGTTCTCAGATGAATCCCGCTTCTGTTTGTCCAGCGATAGTCATCGCATACGTGTGTGGCGTCGACGTGGAGAAAGATTGAATCCGGCAGTAACTGTGGAACGCCCCACAGCGCGACAACGTGGCATAATGGTTTGGGGCGCTATTGCATACAATTCCGTATCACCTCTAGTTCGTATTCGGGGCACTATGACGAACCAACGATATGTAGATAATGTACTGCGGCCGGTGGCGATCCCCTACCTTCAGGGTCTGCCAAATGCAATTTTTCAACAGGATAACGCCCGGCCTCACAGTGCTCGAACCAGCCAACATGCTCCACGAGGTGTACAGATGCTTTCCTGGCCCTCATACTCTCCTGACTTGTCACCAATCGAACATGTGTGGGACGTGATTGGACGCCGTTTGCAGAACCTGTCACTGCCTCGTTCAGAGGACGAACTGTGGCAAATGGTTGAAAGGGAATGGAGTGCCGTCCCTCAGGACACCATCCGCAGGCTTATTGAGTCCATGCCTAGACGTGTTTCTTCGTGCATCGCTGTCCGCGGTGGTCCTACTTCTTACTGAGCCGACGCCGTCCTCGCTCTAAATTTTGCTTATTTATTTTGAAATAAATATCACTTATTGTTCCATGCTGTCTCTGTCTTCTTACCAAATTTCATCAATTTCTCACCACTCCTTCTTGGTGTTGCATTTTCTATGTCGAGCAGTGTATTTTATATTTACAAATCATATTACATGTTTCTGAAATGCTAATTGTTATTTACAACATTTTCCTTCATTTACTAAGATTTAATAACATCATTCAATATCAATGTTGCCTTCTTTGGCAGTCAAAATATTTCTCAGTGCAGTAGAAAAAAAAAAGGTAGGGTCAGGTGGGGGAAAGTGGGTCTATGGGGGAAAGTGGGGCTATTTTGAAAAACACCCATTTTCTCTTTTCTAATTTAAATCTTTTGTTAATCCTTTTTTAAAGACAAAAATTGAGATGCTAGCGAATACTTTTATGTTAGTTTTAGAACGTTCTAAGCAAATTAAATGCTTACAAAGCAATTTTTTATGCTCATTGAATGTGATATGTAAGAGTTAGGTGTTTATTAACTTTACTCTAGAATCATTATTCATAGGCAAATGCCACTATTTTTGGTATAGACTTGTACTAGAACATCTAAGGATCAGCTCTATATAACAAAATAAAAAATAAGATAATAATTCTATTTGTTATGAGGTGTTTTCTGAGGTGGGGTAAAGTGGGTCTATGACCAAACTTTCCTGAGGGTTTACGATTACGTCACACATTAAGTAAATTGGTGCTTTTTTTAACGATTTTATGTCCTTATTTTTTATTATTTTGCGAAAATTGGCTCTTATGTTAATTTATATGCTAAATTTTACTTGCTTGCTGTTTTTCCTGCTTTGCCATTAGTTTAACATGGGAGTCTATGGGCTTGGCGAGAAATTGACAAGATATCGTCAAGTTGGTATCACTTTTGGCGACTTATTTTTGTCGCCAAATTTGGCGAAAAACCACCAAGTGTCGCCAAGCTTGGCGACATTTGGCGCGTTTTCGAACACATTAGGATTCTAGAATTTTTCAGTGTTGTGAATGATAGTAAAAAGAAGAAAACTGACGACATTGTTTCATTCATTACATAACATCTAAAAAAAATATTTTCAGTGCATTTGTACCTTTAAATGAAATTAAGGTATTTTTATTTCATTGTATACTCATGTCAAAATCAATATTTACACATTTTTATTAAAATTTACACTAATTTCTGAACTAGCCCCACTTTCCCCCACCATGGGGGAAAGTGGGGCTATCAACACATGATGTTTTAATTGTTTTAGTGAGAGAAAATAATCTAACAAAACAAAATGGTTCTGCCTCATACTTAATCTATATGAACCCAATGTATATAAAATGCATCAAAAGTTTACTTAAAATAAACTTAATCATGTGAATTTGAGACCGTTTCTAAAAAAAGCTCGATTTTAGCCCCACTTTCCCCCACCTGACCCTACTCAAGACAGCTTTTAATAATTTTAGTAAATTATAATAGTTAATTAATTAGTTCAATGTGACCTGTAAATGGTGAACTTTCAGAAATGAGCAATAAAAGCTTAAAACTTTCAATTTTTCGTGACCCCTAAACATACTCTAATTCATCCAAATGTTGGTTTGATAGTTTAGTTTGCTTAGTGATAGCAATGTGGACATAAATATCTATATATTTTACATTTCCATTTCATTTTGAACTATCCTAATGTGCAGTTGAAGGTTTCAGAATCCAGATAAAGCATTACCAAAGTGATCATATAGTGAGAAATGGTTGAGAGAACTTAAAACAGATTCAGTTAAATTAAGAAATGCTTTGAGAGATCTGTTTCATAACATTGATGGAAAATACCTTCCCCATCAAACTGTATAGTCAGTAGAGAGAAAGTAACAGGGCCACGTGCTATGCTTCAAGCCTGACGGTATGGATGATGTTATAGTATAGTACTTTTACCAACCTTGTCTTTAGACTTTGGATAAGGCTAAGCAGAAGGTTCTCTCCTGATCCATAAGGACTTAGTTCTTGTCTTATTTATCCAAACATTAATGCACAAGTCATTTATGACTGTATTACAACCAAAGTGCTACTACTACTCAAAACTTTAAGTATTAATTTTCTACAAATCACATTTTTAAAAGATTCCACACTTTTTTTTAAAACATAATATCTACTCAAATTTTAATTGACTAAGAATAAATAACATCTTAAGAAATAAATATAAATGATTCAAAATAAATAAAGAAATAAATAAGCTACATTAATGAATATAATAAAGGTGAAGTTAATTGTAATTTGCACATCTAGTGTTCATGTAATTGACTTGAAAAATAATTTATCTCAAGCAGAATCTTATTAAATATTCTTGTCTTTAACCTTCTTTTATTTTTAGTACCCTTACTTTTCTTGCAAGAAAACAAGTGTACTTAAAATCTAGAATAGCAAGAAGTGGCAACACTTCTAATTGAACTAAGTTATTACTTTTTTGAGTGTGCTTGAATGTTTCTTTTTAAATGCAGTTTTGCAAAATACTCTAAATGCACTAAGATGATACATTTTATGATACCAAAGAAATTTAGCTCAAATTGGATTACTATGCATTACTTTTAATTAATAAATCCACTTTCAAAGGTAATTTACTTTTAGTAAAAATTTTTTAAACAATATTGTAATTATGTAATACAAAGGGCACAAAGTATTTCCCTTGCCCTGAAATAAACAAGGCTCTGCTCTACAAAAAACACTGCAATTTTGGGTAGAAGGGGGCCAGAGTGGCAATGACTGGGCTTTAAATAATCAGAAGTACTTTAAGGGGGGAAAAATTATCCTTGTTTTTTGTCGGTAGCTGTTGCAATTTTAACCTAATGCATTTCTCGTCTAAAAACATACAAATCCTAAAATTAATTATTTGAAAAGATTTTTACATTTTTTTAGTGTTCTACTGACATAAATTTTCGAAAGAAGAGTCCAAAGTAGGTCGCTTCTAATGCAACTTTAAATAAAAAAAGAAAAGTCAATAAAGCAGTTTTCTTTATTCAGTTTTTTACTGTTGAGTTTAGAAAGAGTAATTTTTACATGTATAACAGTTTAATTGATAACTGCATTTTTAAAAAAAAATTACATGGAATAATTAATTTGAGTCTTGAGAAACGGAAAAATAGCTTTACTAGCTGAACAAAATGTTGTAACCTGTAGAATCAAAACTTAAGTTAAAAGGAAAATAAAAAAAGACTTAGGAATGTAAGAAACAATAGAGTTGAAGATAAAATGATATTATAATAAGAGTTCAGAATAAAAAAGTATTAAAGTGATACTTACCGGCAGAACAGCATACAGTCCATCTTTGTTTTGATGATACTGCTTCCAAATCTAAAAGGAAAAATCTCTATGAATATATAGTACATACATATTTGTAGCCTATTGCTAGAATTTTTCAATGAACAAGGAGAAAACTTCTTAAGCAGGAAAACTACAATGGGAAATAAATAACAAGAAAAATAAATAATTTAAAAAATAAAAAAATAACAACAGTTCACTTTGTGCGAAAATAAGTAAAAATCGAAAAACAACGTCTAAAAGCACAAATGGGTCGAATTAAAATTGGCAAACATGTTTCAAAGGCATAAAGTCTCCTTCTTCAGTGCCAAGCAAAAAATGGAAAGAACCAAAGTATCGGGAGAGTTTAAATAGGAAAGAAGCAAAAGCTAGGCCAATCAGGTGTCAGCGTGTGCCGAGCTCGGATTTGGCGTTGCGTTGTCAGAAAATTTAAAAGCATGAAGTAAAATTGGCGAGAAGTGTGGAACTGCAAAGGGGGGGGGGGGGAATTGACTCCCCCTAAATGACGGGCCTGCTTCTAACAATAGTTAATTATTAGAAGATAACATGATTTCTTGCATCAAATAAGTTGATATTATTTCAATATAATAATAATCAATAATTTTAAACAATTTAAAGTCCCTGAAATAAAAGAGAGGCATGGCTGATGTTCAAAAAGTCAATGTTAGCATGTAGGAAAGTGCGTTAGTTCCGTTTTTATGAACTCTTTAGTCCTTATTAATCAAAAAAGGGACCAATTAAACTTTTTGGGAATGATTTTTTAACCCTTCACTGCACGATTTTTTATATTTTCATGAAAAATATCATTTGTTACCTTTTAAATAGCCCTGAGTTCAGGAAAAATGAAGAAAAAAATTAATCTTAAAAATGTGCACCAAAAATGATGTTTTAATTGTTTGTTCTATATATGGCACAAAGCACATAGCATATGCTTTGTATACCAATAAGTGTAATAATCTACAATGTGTTTTGTGCCATAAGTGGTATAAACAAACTTTCCACTAAGTGTATTTAAACATTTTTAGAACAAAGGAAATAATGACTAAGCACACTTGTAACGGAAATGCAGACACTCTTTCTTTCAAAAGCAAGAACTGTAATACCTAGACTAGTGCAACTAACTAGTGCATAAAAATCACACTAAACTGTTATAGCAATGTTCCAGAAGGGGCACAAAGCTCAGTTTAACTGCATTTAAAAATCATAGGAATATTTGAGGGTTTATTTGGTTTGTGCCAGATCTGGCACACCGTGCAGTGAAGGGTTAATTACTAAGTAATTAAGGAACTAGTAGCCAAATTTGGTATTATAAGGCAGTCAAAATAGTAAAAGCAATAAATAATTGAATAAATGCCTAAAATCATTTCCTTCCCTAAGTTAAATTCTCACATTGCATAGCATAATTTATATAAGAATGTAATGTTTAGGATAGTTGGGGGAAACTAATAGCAATATATTCTCAGAAGGTACAGCATTTATAATAATATTAGGTTGGTGCATATGAAATGTCGGATTCTTAAGTGATTGTATAAAACTGCATATCTTTCTTCAAAAGCTGTTTATTCAATCAAAGTATGCTCCATTCGCTTCAATTCACTTCTCCCAACGAGATTTTAAAGCGTAGATGCCTGTCTTAAAAAAATTTTGGTCTTTAAAATTAATAAACTCTGATATCGAGTTTTTTAGACTGTCTTCATTTTCATAGTGTTTTCCCCTTAAAAACAGCTCTAAATGCTTGAAAAAATGAAAATCGGTTGGCGAGAGATCCGGTGAATATGGTGGATGCTGCAAAACTTCATATTCCAGTTCGCTCAGTTTCGCAATTGTTTTGTGTGTCGGCAGAATTCATATCGGCAATAAACTCAAAAGAAATAACAGAAGGGAAGACCTTCGAGAAAACCTATTTTGCTGAAATGAGTCTCTGGCAATGGACAATACGATTATGAATGAGGTTATGCCAAAGACAAAAGTATAACGAAAACAGGGAGACAAACGTCCGCATGTAAAGAGAATCCGACATTTCATAAGCACCAACCTAATAGTTAATGATCATAATTTAAAACTTACTTCTTGTTATAATAATTAATCATTATAATAATAACTAATACTTAATTTACAGTTAAAAGGTATATTGATTGATCAGTAAAATTTTAAACCTTACAGCTTCAATTTCTTCTGCAGATTTGCCTTGCATTGCTTCTACTTTCATTATTTGATAAAGTTCCTACAAGACCAAAAAAGAAAATGTTCTTTTATTAATGAGTACATACAATATCCAAACTTATGAAAATGGATTTAACTACAATCAGGTCAAAAATACAGAATGGCCAACAGACTCCAATGATGACCCAATAGCTAATTTCTAAACCATTAGAGATAAGCATACAGTTCCAATTAGAATTATTTTTAAAAATCACATAAAGAAACAAAAACTGAAATTTGTGTCAAAAAAAAAAAAAAAAACAATTTTGAAAGAATTACAAAATTTAAAGTACGATTTATAAGCTCAAAGAAAATTACTGATTGCATTAATGAACATGATCTATGTATTTATTTTAAACGTGATTTACAGAAAATGAATACTTAAAGAGCGAAAAAAATAAAAAAAGGTTAAAGATGGAATTAACATACATACATTCATGCATATATGACACATTTATGGAAATGAAAACATTAGTGCATTACTTTCTGTCCAAAATGCTTTTTGTCTTGCACTTGAGTAGAAGAAAGCTTTTCAGGAACTCTATCAATAGAGGTTGCATTTTTTGGTTCTTTAGGCCTAATATCTGAATGTGATGTTAAATCTTCGGGAGAGGTCCTATAAAAATATTTTTTTAATAGACAGCTCAAGTGTCAAATTTAAGTATCTACTGCAAAAATCATTAACAGGACAATCACATGCATTTATACCATTGTTTATTTGGCATCAGCCAAGTTATTGACAATACAAAAAAAAAAAAACAGACAAAAACAAAATGTTCAGGGATACAGTGCGGGAAATAAATCTTGAATTTGGAGAGCAGTACTGCTCCTCAAATTCAGATATTGAGCAGCAATTCTGTAAAATTGGGGAGCAGTTTTATGACATTTGCAAAATGACATTTTTAATAAGAAAAAAAAACAAGTTTCAGAAATGTAATATTTAATGTGTGCATTTAAAATGTTCTGAGCAATGATTCCACTACAAACTTATATCTCTTTCTTTCACAAAAAGGATGAACTGGAGCAAATGTTTGGCTCTAAAAATACTAGAATATTTAAGCTATAAAAATATGAAAAAAATTATTTTTATACCATTAAAAATTAAAACTATTTGTACATTATTTATTAATAAAAATAATCGAGTTAAGTTTATCAAATGAAATAATTTTCGCCAACTAATCGTTGTTTTAAAAATTATTCCCTGTTTATTTGTTCATAATAAAGTGCAAATGGCTTGTATATGAGTCATTCATTAAGGGTTTTGACTAGTTTGACCACTTTCCGCCATATTAACCAACGCGAGTAAAGGAAGAGTAACTGGCGAGTGAAGCCACCTAGGGTTAACCCAAACTCCGAGGTTACTCCAGAACGTTATTATCCAACAGCCCTCAACAGCGAGTCACTCATTCCCTCGGTTTTTTCTACCCAAGATGTAAGCCTTGTGGCTATTGGCTGATCTTCAGCACGTGATAGTTTACTGGGGGAGGCACAGCCGACGGTTATTAGTCTCGGATGATCGGATCGTAACATCAACATTGTAACCGATGCGCTTCGGATAAACACCACTACGTTGTTTTAAGTGTATTTTTTCCCCATTTTTCGAGATGAATACCAAAACGAATTACACTTTATATGAAGCTGAAATGCTCGCTTCGTTAGTTGACCAGCACAAAGAAATTATAGAGTGCAAGAAAACTAACGCGGTGGCGTGGTGGTTTCTTCTTTTAATTTTTGTCCAGTAACATTATCTTAATGTTCATCACTAACTTTATTTAAACCAAAACAGTAGTACTTTTTAACCTCTTAACTGTGTAGCCCGAGCTATAGATAAATACAGGGTTCGTGCTTCCTTAAAAAAACCTTAAGTTTTTAAAGTAAAATTAAGGTCTCTAAAAAACCCTTAAAAAGTACTTTTGGAAATTTTTCCTTCATTTTAAAAATTATGTTCAAATATTTATGAAAGCAAATGCAATTAGAAAGAGTGTCTGTGAAGAGGAGACTGAACTAAATAATATTGTTAAAAAAATTGAAGAGTGCAAAATAAGTTAAAAAAGTTTAATGTTGCATTATTTTTAAAGTGTTAAATGGCAATCAATGAAATTTTTGTTTTTTCTTAAGTATTTTTTTTGGTCAAAGAAATTCCATTTGTGTTATAATAGAACAGTATTAAAGGATAATTTAAATGTAATTTATAAAATTTAGAATTCTATATTTCTGAATTATTGATGAATAAGATTTAAAAATATAATTGTATCAAATTGTACATGGGAGCAACCTAACCTTGCAGCATTGTAAGAAGTGGTTGAAATTAGTAGAGGTTATCATCAGTAACTATAATACCAGGTTAGGTTTCCCCCAATCATTGAAGAGCTATTCAAAATGGTAAGTAGCCCTTCTTGTTTGACACACCAGAGTCAATTGCAAATCTTCCTGCATTTAAAAAAAAATCATAATTCGGGTACTTTAAAATTGTGCTCGTAAAGCTATTTAAATATTTTCCTAAAAATCTGGAAATCCTTAATTTTGATTTTTAAAAATGAGTATGGACTTTGAAGTAGATAAGCGGGCCACGTTCTTTCTTCAAAACAATGTTTCGCTGGAAAAAACACAAAAAATACATTTTGCAATAAAGAATATGCAGTGAAATATACAGTCGATTACTCTTGCTACTCTATCAATAAGTCAAAATTAAAGAAAAACATATGAATTTGAAAGTAGATCAATATATTTATGAAATAAGTTTGAAATTCATATTTTTTGAAACAAAACATGTATCTCTATTCAGAAGCAAATTTTGCAACATTTTGAAAAAAGCACTCCAAGTAATCCCAAAATACATTACAGAATTACCTACGTTTTTTCCTCTTACACAAAAATAAGTTTAAAGGTAAAGGGAACAGCAAAAACCATAATCATGAATAATATCAAGTGTTTTAAAATTTCTTGACTCAAAAAGTTATAAATAAAAATTTAAATTATAAGTACAAATAAGCTGATAATAAGTAAATAATGATTAAAATAAAGCTTGCAAAAATAAATAAGTATATAAACAGACAATTTTTTGTTTTTACAATAAAAAATAACACAGGCTAATCTAGAGTAGCAAAAGTAAAAATAAGTTCCAATTGACGAATATTTTAAAATATTTACAAGATCCAGAAGGATTGAATTTTTGTACAAATAATGGTAAACTTCCTCAAAGCACGTTCAATGTTGGCATTATTCCCATAAAATAATTTTTTAATAAAATTAACATAAAACATGCTACTCAAAGGTAACATACGTGAAAACAACAATCAACTGCACAAAAAGTTAAAATATATTTACAACAAGCAAAAAGACTGAAATATCAAATGCGAGTAGCAATTTTCATTGTTATGTATCCGTGTTATATAAAAGATTTAAAACAGGAAGTTATAGCTTTACAAGAGAGGACAAGAAATTATAGGATATTTAAGAAGAGAAATAATTTGCAACAATTGCATTTCGTTTTGCCACACCAGCAGGCTGTCCATTATTATTCGCAGGTCCATCATATACACTAGGTCTAACATTATCGTCCATGTCATAATTTTCACCTAGGGTGATTGCAATGTTATGCAACACTGCTGTGGCAACAATGATTGCTTGTGCATTCTCCAAGCGACATCTCAGTTTGGAGCCGACGCAGGCTCCTTTTCCACACGCCATATTGCCTCTCCACCACATTTCTGGCTAAAATTTGTGCTTTGTTGTACCTAAAGAAGTAAAACCATATAATATTTAAAATCCGAAACATAAAAGTATGGGAGCTTAGCTGTGAAGTAACTTAGATTTTGATATGTTTCACCAAGCAATTGAAAAGATATCAGTTTAGCATGCATTCTTATATTTTCAATGCTCATAACCTTCAGTAATAAAGGATTCCTTGTTACCTAAAGTGACCAGACACCCGGCTCAGGGCCGTGTTTAACCCTTTATGTACAAAATTAAGTTATTAATGATTTTTTATATATTTTTTTGGTTTTTTTAGTTGAAAATACATCAAAAAACATATTTATCGAGAAAAAAATTTTGGAGGTTTAAGGACCTCTATGCTTTAGGGCCCTCAAGAAAACTTTTTCCGATCGCAGGTACCATCTGTTGGCCTTTCAGCAAAGTACAAGGAGTGGTACTTTAAAGCTTCAGCAGGATTACAGCCATTTTGGATTCATAATACTAAATTAATAAAAGCGGGACTTCTGAGTCTCGTCAGTACTTAAAGGGTTAAGGGGTGGGTCTGTAAGTTTGAAAAATCTCCGATTTTGTTTCAAAACTACACCAAAAAATGTTTATCATCTTACCTTTTTACCGAATATTAAGTAACGCAATTCTCGGGGAAAATGTCAAAAATTGTGTTTTTTTGCTTTCAAACTTGTTGTTTCGTGTAAAATAAATATTAAAATCTTTAGGCAATACTAGTAATGTAAAAATAAAATTGGATGCACACTTTCGTAATTGTTGGGGAGATGTTTTTTTTTTTTAATAAATTATTTAATTTTTTTTTAGTTACCAAGTGTGCATCTGATTTTATTTTCACATAATTAATATCGCCAGATGATTTTAATATTTTTTTATATGAAACGACAAAACTGAGAACAGGAAAACAATTTTTGATGGTTGGTCCCAGTATTGACTGGGGAAGAATGGTCCAAAGATTATGAACCACTGCACTGAGCACCGACCATAGACTCTGGTGCTAGAAACAAAATATTTCTGTAGCTTGAATTTTAAAACCGATAGAAAGAAAAGCATAAAAAATACCTTCTCTGGCTCGCAGTGGCTGGATGTTGAAAAGGTGTCATCAAGTACGAACGAAGAGGATAGCCGAGGTCACCTAAGACATGGTACCTGCTTGGGACTTCTGTTTCAAGATGGGCACGTAGATACGAATTGTCCAAGACGGTACTATCGTGCGTACTGCCCGGCCATCGCACAACTATGTTCCTGATCATTAGATCAGTATCGCTTACTGTTTGCACATTTAAAGCGAATTTGCCTTTCCTCCCGCGGTAAGTTTCGGCACGATTCCCTCCAGGACTTTTGATCTCTATTAGAGTACAGTCCAGTGCCCCTATCACCGACGGAAATCCAAACTTTTCATAAAAGTTGTGGCTGACCTGAAAGAGAATGAAAAGAAGTAAGTTTGCATACTACATCTAAAAGTAATTCTAAAACAATCATATAGAGGTGTTTCAATAATCGAAAAAAACAGCATTCTTAACAAATATATTTAAAAAGATTTAATAATCTGGAATCAATCAGCAACATAATCAGGACTTTCTGAAGCAGTTGGGGGCGGGGGGGGGGGAGTACTAGCCAATGGTCTACAATGTCATACAAAAAGACAACCAAACAACTTCTGCAGTTTTGGTAGCGTTATAAATTATTACTCTTCAAAAACAAGAAACAAAATTTCAGTAGATATTTTTTTTTTTAATATTCAGATATGAGCAGACAAAAAGGATTCGTAATGTACTGTTGATCCACTGGTCCAAGAGCAGTTAAACTCACATTGGACCACCATTAAAAATAATGAGTGGTCCGTGGGACCACCAATTTTTTTATGATCAAAAAAATGTGGTTAGTTACTTAGCATTGAATATAACGTGCAGTGATATTTTTTTCCGAGAATCAAGTTTTTTTAACGATTTCCAATCATGCAATAGGATTTTTGAACTTTTAGAACAGTCCAGAGTCTGAAATAAACGATTTAAATTCATTTGGAAGTTAAATTCTATTATTGACAACAGCAAGGAAAGGAGTGGAAGCATGAAGCATATTGTCACTGCAAGATCTGTTTTTTTACAAACATGGTTGCCACATATAATTGCAACTTTATTATTAAAAAGTCATTTTCAATTAAATAATTAAATGGTCCTCCGTTGGCATTGCTAAACTAGAGCTTTAGGGGGATGGGGTGAGTTTTACGGAAACAAAAGTCACTGCTTGAAAATAAACTCTCTGCCAACTTTCAAATGACGAAGATTGAGAGTTTGCATCAGGAGATATTTCCTTCATCTGTGTTATAAATATCTTCTATTATGAATTAAAAACTGAATTAGCATTTATGAATTATTGAATCGGAAATCTTCTTGGCTGCAAACAGCAAAAGACATCAACTTGAGTTGGCTGAAATCAAATCATTAAAATTCTGTGAACTAATATTGAAGTCAACCAAAGAACGATGAAATTAAGGCACTGTTCTAAATTACAGCTGGTCCAAAACTTGTCTTGGACCACCATGCGAAAAACAATGGTCCATCTGACCACAAATTCTATGTGATAAAAAAAATGTGGCATTTTTTTTTGTATTAAATTTAACGCAGACTGGTAATGTTATCTGCGGACCGATACATACACCTGTTCACTGGTCTGAGGAGCCAGTAAGATTTTTTAATGATTTCTACCCCTGTATGGTAAATACTTTCTACATTATCAGCAGAAAATAACAGTTCTTCAATATTTATATTTTTGATTGAAGGGTCCCCATCGACTACAAAATATTTTAGTATCACGTATGGTCATAGCAATGTAACGTGATTAAAATTTCTGCTCTAGTTTAAGACACAGCAACACAACTGATCATTTACATACTAGTTGCAAATTTTGGTGTTCCTGTCCCCTCAGAGTAAATTAATCTTTAATCATTACAACTATTCAATACAAAATATTTTAAAATTTGTCTAAAGTAAGGAATAGCAAAAGTTATTTACCTGTAATCTTTCATCCTCTGTCTGGGGCAAATAAATGTATTGCCCTGCACGGGAAGCAAGACTCTTCGATACTTCATTGATGGCATTGCATGCCGCAGGTTGACTGATTTTATTTAGATCTCCAATGTTTAACTGAATTGTTCCTGAGGCATAATATCGCAGCGTCGTAAGAATTTTCTCCGTTGGAGAGATAGCATCGTTTCTATCTGTGTCGGGTAGGAGCTCCTCGTGGAGATTTGATACAAGATGCGAAACACTGTCTTTTGAAAATCTGTACCTTGTTCTAAAATCCACATCATCCTTGTCGTACAGATCGTTGCTGCTTCTATTCGGTCTATTTCTTGGTCTACGTTCTATGCATTCCAACATTTCCAAATCGTCGAGCTCGAACGCATCGTACCTGTCCGCCATCTTTATTTACATCGAAGAACTCACTATCGCGAGTTAACTCGCCGAAATCGAGGGGCTAGGGTTGGAGCGGAGAAACCTGTTTACAACTCAGTGTTAACCCCAACTCGCGTTGGTTGATAGCGTCAACCCGGCGATCGGTAGGTAACCCTAGGCTGCTCGAGTTACCCGCGTTGGTTAATAAGGGCGTTAGAGACTGAATAATAACTTCTTGTCCGAACTTTGGATGGTGAGAGTTAGTGATGCTTCGAACCGCGAACTGTGAGGTATTACTCCTCGATGCCGTGTCGAAATTTCTGATATGTTGATCTGAAATTGTAAACATCTTGTAATTACACAGTCCAGTCACATTAATGTGACCACCACTTACTTTCGACGTCGACGTTAAATAACCTATCACAGAAGGAACTTGGTAGCACAGTGCAGTTGAGGTTATATGAAGGGTATGTGATAGGGTGGATCGAGAAAAAAAAAATTGCGAATTTTAAATCCTATTTATGCGGAAAAGATGTTCTATGATGTACAGATTCAGAAAAAAATAAAATAAAAAATTAAATTTCAAGTTAAGAACTGCCGCAAGAGGGATGAATTTTAGAAATTGTGGCTTTTTGCGTAGTAAAGGGAGTATTGTGATCGCGAAAAAAATTTTCCTCACATTTGGGTCTAAATTTTAATTTTACTCACCCCAGAATAAATGTTGAGTAGTTTTTTCAACCTGTTAGCACGCGCATTTGTACCTATACCAATACTATCGACCCCGCTTAACACTTTGACTGCCATGGCTATCATATGTGATATCCAGTGATATTTCCGTTGAGGCACTGGCTATCCGATATGATAGCCAGGGTGTTTCAACACTTCAGGCCATGGCTATCAAAGATGTTATCAGTTACATGAAAATCGTATTGGAGTTTGATTGTTGGGCTCCCTACGATGTGTTAGGTATACGTGGTTTGGGCAAATTGGTATATGTGACGATTTTATGAGCTAAGTTTTATGAAAAATTAAATATTTGAAACACACAACAAAAAAGGGAATATATATAAATAGAGAGAGAGTATGTGATAAATATATATAAAATATCCGCGTCAGAATCAAATAAATCAAAGTTTTCATCATCCCATGAATCATAGCATCTCATAGCCGCAGCTTCAATTTCTTCAGAAGTTAACTTTCTCTTGCTCATTGTAATAAAAATTCAAATAATTCTAACCTAAACAAAATAATAGAAATAAAATCATATAAATAAAATAATAAAAAACAAAGTTTATTGATAAATCTGTACCTCAGAACCAGACTAACGTAAGTCCATTTTCGTCATTTTTCGGTAGAGGGGAAAAACGATTGTCGAATACATTGTTTTTCCCCTCTACTGAAAAATGACGAAAATGGACTTACGTTAGTCTGGTTCTGAGGTACAGAAATGACGAATTTAGCTGGCTATCAAATAAGATAGGCATGGCCACGCATGGAAGAATTTACTCTAACTTTCGTGGTGTGCTTTGGCTATCATTTTTGGTAGCCAGAATGAAAATCTCCCCATGTGTTACAAAATGAGTCAGATTGAAAAATATTGTTTTTATACAGGGTGTCCACTCCAATCGTGGACCAATAGCTAATTTCTAAACCGTTAGAGATACGCATATAGTTTATTTAGGAAAAAATCTCCAAATTATGAAAGGAATTTTGGGTCTTTTCAATGTTTTTCAAAAAATCAAATTTTGAAAGAGTTACGAAATTTAAATTTTTATACAGCCCCTCAGTCCTATCAATCATATTTAGTAAAACATTCTTGACACTGTAACGTTTAAAACTAAAAAAAAATCACTCCTCTACCACAAAAATTGACCGAGTTATGACGTTTTGAAAAATCAAGATTTTGCATTATTTCATGACGTCATCGAGAGATCGCTTAAGGGACCGTATGCGAAATCCTTCAAAATCTTGATTTTTCAAAACGTCATAACTCGGTCAATTTTTGTGGTAGAAGAGTGATTTTTTTTTAGTTTTAAACGTTACAGTGTCAAGAATGTTTTACTAAATATGATTGATAGGACTGGGGGGCTGTATAAAAATTTAAATTTCGTAACTCTTTCAAAATTTGATTTTTTGAAAAACATTGAATAGACCCAAAATTACTTTCATAATTTTGAGATTTTTTCCTAAATAAACTATATGCGTATCTCTAATGGTTTAGAAATTAACTATTGGTCCACGATTGGAGTGGACACCCTGTATATAGTTTTATGTTGAAAAAAATACAAATTACACAAAAAAAAAGTTTGGCCCCGTGGTGAACATTTGCAATTTCGGCTTGGCAGTCAAAGTGTTAAACGAATACTGTCAGTTCCAAGGAATATTATTCAATTAAGCGAGGTATTCGATTAAACGGGGATCTTTAACATTGCGTCAACGGCCCGGGAAATATTCGGTTCCGACATATTTTATTCGTATAAGTGGGATATTCGTTTATGCGTTACCCGATTAAGCGGGGACGACAGTATATTATCAGCCGAAAAATATTTTTCGACCACCCCCAAGGAACGTACGACGAATTTTCTCGTGACGTCTGTATGTACGTATGTATGTATGTCGCATAGCTCAAAAACGATATGCCGTAGATGCTTCTTGTTTAGTATGTAGGCTCTGAGGAATGTCTAGTTGTGCACCTCCCCTTGTGGTTGCATTCGAATGTTCCCAAAGGAGTGTTTTAACCCTTTTTGGGGGTAAATCAGTGTTAATTTCAATGCAGACAAGTGATGGGAACTGGCACGACCACTTGGCGATATATCGCCAAGCTTTTGGTCTCCAACTGTTTGACGCCAAAATGGTGACAAATTTGGCGAAAAAAATATTTTTTTGAATTTGGGTTCAATTTGGCGCTATTGGCGATATTTTGCGAAAAATCCATTGAATGATGCTAAAATTTACTTAAAAGAAAATCATCGTAAAACATTTTTTTGCATTGTTTCGTGGCAAACTACGGGTATAAATGTTTGAATAGTTATATTGCTCACTCTAAACACTATTTTAACATTTAAGGCATCTACTAAGAAATTTACACGTAAAAGGAAGTAGTGTGGGGTCCATACCAGATTTTTTTGTCAATAAATCTAAATTAATCGATTTTTATTTTTAGATTTTTAAATTCTACCTATGTGGGTAAGATGGTTTATGATACACAGATTCATGAAAAAATAAAATAAAATAATTTAATTTTAAGGTAAGAACTGGCACAAGAGGGATGAATTTTAGAAATTGAGGCTTTTTTTGTCAAAAAATCGAAATTAATCAATTACTTTTATTTTTAGATTTTAAGTTCTACCTATGTGGGTAAGATTATGTTCTATAAGATGCAGATTAATTAAAAACTAAAATAAAAAGCTGAATTTCAAGTCACGAGCTTTTGCAAGAGAGTTGAACTCCAGGAATTTAAGGCTTTCTTCACAAAAATGAAAAGTTAATAAAAAGAAAAATTTTAATATAATTTCAGAGCCTACCTTTTCAGAAAATATATTTTAAGGAACATCGACGAAGCAGAAGGGATTTAAAAAGAAAAAACAAGGTTAGCTGCACTGCCGCAAGCATTGTTAGATTTTGTTAGTAAAACCTTTTAATTGCAAAGGTCATGATGCTTTTTACCAAAGTAAAAGAAGCATTTTAATTCAAAGAAATATTTATTAGAATGATTCAAATCATATTAGATGATGACAAATTCGGATGTTCATATCCGCTGCAGTGGTAGAAATACAAGCAGTATGTTTATCTTTACGTGCTTTTAGGATTCTTTAAAGGACTAATTGCTTTATGTGATATCTGTCGCCAGCTAGCATTGTTATCAGGACATTTTCTGAGTGACTGAAAAACCCGTTTCGTATAAGAACAGGGTCATTACTTCTTTCAAATCATTCGACAAATATCGCGAAAGAAAGATTGTTTGATGTAAATGCTGCGCACCATAGATTACAGAAGGTTTTGTTTTGATCTGGAACCACATGGAAGCATATACTTTTAAAATGAATATCGTAACTAACTAATGTCTCAAATGGATCCTCATAAGCTATATAGAGTTTGATAATTGTATTTGCAGTTGTAAGCCATCTTGAGTGCAAACATTTCCGGGGTTTCTCTTAGGCAGACTTTCGCTGCCATGTCCGGAGTTGATGGCTTCACAGATTTCCATTAAGTACCGCTGATCATTGTAAGTTATAGGTACGAAAGTAACTACAGGCAGCTTCTCGCATCCAGCCAACAATTTTCCTATTTTGCCAGTGAAGCTTTTGGGCCCAGTCGTAGTTCCATCCACATGAGTAAAAAGATGGCGCGAAGGAAGCTCATTCGTGTGTAACTGGCATGCAAACCATTGTAGTGGACGCTTAAGGATCAGTTCAGCATTTCGAATAACACCTACTTTGACTCCTGTGTTGACAGAAGCTCCATCGCAACCAATTGCAACAAACTTCGTTACATCTACCTCATTATGCGTGGATGACAAGATATTTACGATATGTTCTCCTATGGATTTGCGCTTTTCCGACATTTACAAACACGTGGCCGATGTACTCAGAGCCAGGCTCCTTTAACTAAACTTACGAGGGATGTCTGAAAAGTTTCCGACCTCGATATGAAAAATGCAAAACTTATGAAACAAAGAAAGATGTTCTTATTAAGGAGTTTTTTGGAAACTTGAATCCGTAGTTTTGTCTACTTTTAGTTCAAATTGTGTGCGTGACAGCCATACTAGTGAGTTGCTCCAACAGTTTTTTTGAAAATGGAAAAAATCGAATATCAAGCTTGGTTCGATACTTGTTTTAAAAAGGAAATACGCCTGCACAAATTAAAAAAGAGTTGGACTCTGTGAATGGGGACTCTGCACCATCGTCTACAACTGCCAAATTTTGGGTTGCGGAATTTAAACGTGGCCGTACCAGCTAGAGTGTTCATGAACGCTCAGGTCGACCCTAAACTGCTACCACTGATGAACACATTGCTAAAGCGCATCAAATGGTGCTGGATGACGCAGATTGAAGGTGAGATAGATAGAAGAAACTATGAATATATCTAAGTAATGCGCATGCCACATTTTAAATGAGAAATTAAGAACGCGGAAGCTGGCTGCACTTTGTCTGCCGCGTTTGCTCAATTTGACCAGAAACGTGTCCGAATGAACATTTGTAGCGCACTTCTGGCACAATGAACCAGAGTTTTTCTGACGACTTATCACTGCGGATGAAACATGGATTCATCAGTACACTCTAGAAACAAAAATGCAGTCAAAACAATGAACTGCAAAGTGAGAACAGCTCCAAAAAAGGCCAAAACAGTTCCTTCTGCAGGAAAAGTGATGCCGACCGTTTTCTGGGATAGCCATGGAGTGATACTCATTGACTACCTTAAAATGGAAAAAGCCATAACAGGAGCATACTATTCTACTCTCCTTGACAAATTGAAGAAGGAAATAGAAGAAAACGACCGCATTTGAAAACGAAAAAAGTTCTTTTTCATCAAGAAAATGCTCCTGCTCACACCTCAGTGTTTTTTAGTGGCCAAAATTCACGAGTTAGGGCTCGAAATCGTTGAACACCCACCCTACTCACCAGACCTGGCTCCAAGCGACCATTTCTTGGTCCCTAAGCTGAAAAAAGCACTTGGAGGACAAAGGTTTTCTTCAAATGAGGAGGTCATAAACTTTGTCAACAGTTTTTTTGAGGACACATTTTCATCACTACTTTTAGATGGGTTAAAAGGATAGGAGCATTACTGGATGACGTGTGTGGACTTACAAGGAGACTATATCAAAAAGTAACAGCCAGTTCGGACGATAAAAATATTTTATCTATGCTAGGTCGGAAACTTTTCAGACAACCCTCGTATATGATCTTCGATTATAACTTTTCTGTTTCTGCTTTCTATTGAAAGAGTCTTATCTTTGCGACCATTGCAATAGAAACCCAACTGGCCATAGTCAAATCGGTGAGCGGTATCGGTATGACGTGAGCGAAGATTCTGTTCATACCACTTTTGGCATGTAGGAGTGGAAGGATAAAATGAGAGAGTAAAAAAATATTTTAAAGAAAAGGAAAATAAGCTGCCGTTTAATCCATAGCAGTGGTGGTTATGCTACTTCCGATTCGCTCATACGACGGTGTGAAAAGGGAGTGTTTAGGGGATCAAATATTCCAAAATACTTACTACTATTCAATACTCAGTACTCAATAATCAATATTTTTCACTCTGGAGCATTTAATTTTAGGGAAATAAGTATTTTGAATAAAAAAATATCAAACCAAAATTGAGCAATTTTCAACATTTTTCCTAAAATTCAACCCCTTTGCGGCAGTTCAAATTTTTATTTATTTATTATTTATTTTTTAATTTATCTTTCCTTAATCCCTATGCCATAGAACATCATTTCTGCATAGGTAGATTTGGATTAACGAAACTTTTTTTTTTCACCATAGAAAAGCTATCCACCCTAGTGTGTGAGGGCTTTGGAAAACATTTCTATCGTCGGCTTAATGCAAAAACGAAGCCATTTATCCGACTTACAAAAGGGCATGATCATTGGTTTTCGGGCCAAGGGTGGAAGCATTTCCGAAATGGCTGAGTTTTTGAGCTGTTCGCTTGCCGTCGTGGTAAAAGTGTACCGTGAATGGCAAAATAGGACAGTCCAAAATCAGCGACGAGGCAAATGTGGTGCACCAGGAGTCATAGATAACAGAGGTGAACGACGGCGGCGGATATGCGCTTGGGTTAATGGACGGGCTACCGTTGAGCAACTGACCCCCAGAAGAAACATGGGGCTAACAGCATCGTCTCCCAAAGTACTGTTTAGCGAAGTGGTTGCGCCTGGTCTTCCGAAGTAGAAGCCTGGTTCATGCACCTATGCTGACTACTGTCCATCGACAACGAACCCTGAAATTTACACGCCAGTACCGCAGCTGGACGTCCATTGAGTGGCGACAGGTAGCATTTTCGGTTGAATCACGTTTAATGCTCGATCGGACAGATGGACGTTGGCGTACAAGGCGTGAAACCTCTGAAACCAAACGTCCTACTGCAACCAATTGCCAGAACGGTCCAAGCTGGAGATGGGAGCATTATGGTGTGGAAATGTTTTCCTAGCATTCTCTGGGTTCATTCATCATGGTGGAAGGTACGATAAATCAACACAAGTACGCACCTGTCCTTGCGGATCATGTCCACCCCTATATGCGCATTGTTTTTCCTCAGGATAATGGCAAAAACCAGCAGGACATAACGTCAGTCACATTTTTTCATTTCCCACAAAAAAAGTCCCTCATGTCTAAGTTAAAAATCTGAGGGCATTAACGTACCATATCATATCAAGATATATTAGACCAATTTCACAAGTAACAAAATTTAATTCCAAGACAGAACTGAATTTAAAGGATAAAAATGTAGTCAAACTGCAACGTCTGTCACCGTGGAATGGACCATATATAC